>PVKC010001421.1:25700-50875 GCA_004027635.1 Crocidura indochinensis
TGCCTACTACACACCAAGTTTTCCTTGCTTGGAAAAATCAACCTCTCCAGAAAGAAATTCTGTTATTATATTCAGGTCTCATTAGAGGTTCAATTTAGTTATGTCAGTTCTTTGCAGAACTATCTCTGAAAGGGCTCAGAAAGTACACACACACACACACACACACACACACACACACACACACACACACACACACATCTAAAAGACTACTAAGCAGAAGGAAAATTTTAGATTAATTATAAATCTGGAGAGCTACAAGTCATTTTCTATTTAAAAATGATGGAAATCACCCACAAATTGAATCATGAATTGTAGATAATTCTGTAAAGCTTATTTAAAGTACAAGTCTCTTTACACAAATTTCTTACACACCTCAAGGAGGTTCTCAAGAGCATGTTGATTGCAGGAAGAAAACATTAGGAAAAAGTCTCACTCATAGCCTTAGGACTTTCTACCACAATGCTCATTCAATATGTGCTTGATTTATAAGGATCATAATGAACTCCTTAAATCAGCCCAATTAAAAAAAATAAAGTGTGCCCTATCATATTCCACCATATAAATCTTAAGGATCTGGGGAATAGTTACTTGTCTTAGTAATTCATTCAAATGACATGGTGACTAAGGCTATCACCTTTAGCATCTGAGGGGCCTGAGTTCAAAACCTAAGTCCTGTGTGACCTTAGTCCTGTGTTGACTGATTTTGAAAAAGTTACTCACTGGTCTGTGCATAATTTGCTCATCTTCAAAATGAGCATGATAATAATGCCCTTCTTTGGTTGAGAGAATTAAATGGATAGGATAAGGCAAGGATATTGGCATGGTGTTTGGAACATAGTTACCGGTATTTTTGATACTAGTAACAATGATCATGGTGGTGGGGTGGGAGGAGAGAAGCTGGGAAAATGTAAGGGGAATCCTGCAAGTTGGCCTTGGATATAAAAGAAAGTCTCTGTTCAGAGACTTGTGTTCCCTGCCTACTGTTATGAGTGCAGATTAAGCTGAGAAAAAGTCATCTAGGTCAAAACATGTCCTTACGCACCATCTAAGTTAATGGTGCCATGAGCATTGTAATCGCTATCCTTACATACTATCTAGGTTAATGATACCATGAGCATTGAATTAATGATGCCAGGTACCTGTAACCTCTATCTTCACATACCATCTGGTTGCTGTAATGACTGAGCAATGTAAAAACTGTTATTGCCCACATTCTGTTTTCTGCCTCAAGTTTCCTTTTAAAAACTCCATCCCTAACTTCAATAAATGAAGTTTATTGCTATACAACACTTCCCTGAGAGGGTATTGGACTCACAGTCGCAGTCTTCCTTCCTCTTCCTGAGTCTAACCTCATAGGCTACGAACTAAAAGATACCCTCTTTCCAACCATGCATTGGCCTCCTGGCGGTGGTGGTAAGGGGGGGAACCAGAGTTCACCAGTGTAGAAAGTAAAAAAATACTATCTAAATTGGGCGGCTGGAGAGATAGCATGGAGGTAGGGTGTTTGTCTTGCATGCAGAAGGATGGTGGTTTGAATCCCGGCACCCCTTATAGACCCCCAAGCCTACCAGGAGTGATTTCTGAGCATGAGTAACCCCTGAGCGCTGCCAGGCGTGACCCAAAACAAACAAACAAACAAATAAATTGAGCTCAATTCTTATAATCATGGTTTTAGTAACCAGAAGGTAATAATTAATATAGCAACAGTATATTGCAAGCATGCCCAAAATGAAAATCTACATGCTCAGGAAGACTATTTTTTATTCTATAATTATATCAGAGGATGACACTGAGCCTCTTGGATTTTAGAGATCTGTATTGTTGTAGGTTTATAGGAACAGTTGCAGACTAAAGTAGGTTGGCTGTGAATAAAAAACCTGAATTCATTATTCTTTTCTACCCCCTAGTTTTCTCAAAAAATTGTATCTGTTGGAACCCTACATCAGTTGAGCTTCTCTGACAAAATAGCTACTTGGAATAATCTGCAAATTGAGAACCTTCTCGACTGACAAAATAAGAAACACAAATTACATTAAATGCTGCCATGTTTACAGTGGCAAAACAATGCTTTGTGCATGCCCTTTGGGAAATAATTCTCCAGCCCCATGTATGTCTCATACTCTAACCCAACCACAATGCATTGAAGCTGTACTTGGAAAGAAAGCACAGCTGAAAATTTACATTGTCTTGAAAAAACTTGAACTAATTGCTTTTACTTGATATCAATATTCATAAAGCCATACATCCCTCCAAGGGTTCATCAATCACTTAAAAAAAAAGATAAAGTTATTTGCATATTGACCCTGTAAGCTTCTCCACTTGGTTTTCCCACTGCTTTATGAGTATCAAAGTCAATAAAAAGAATAAAGATAAAATTAAACTCTCTGATTCATATGCACCAAATAAGGGCATGTCTCAAAATAAAGGTGGCATTATTATTTTTTGTTTGTTCTTTAAAAAAGGGCATGGTGAGATTAGGGAAAATGCTTTTCTCTGCAATATAAAAAAACACCTTTTTTTAAAATTTCTACCTCTCTTAATTCATAGGAACAGTTATACAAACCTCTGTTATCTCTGACTGTGAAGTTTGGATTGTGAATGATTTCAGGGGGTAGACTGAAGATAAATCTTGGTCCATTGGCTGTGTCATCCTTGTCATCTGCACTAATTGTAACAATTGGCTGAAAGAGAAAGGAGACCCATAAATGAAAAATGCTGATATTGGTACATTAGTTATTAAATAAAAGAAAAGAAAAAAATAAATTTAGGTTCTTTTAAGAACCTTGGTTTTCATTAATGAATGTAGAGTTGCAGAGCTCATCCTGAACTCTGATTCCTTCGCAGTGAAAGGGATGTTCCAGGGGCCTATTGATCCAACTCCACTTCCAATTCTTTGCCCATATCCAAGGAAAGAGAAAGGTGTTCTACCTGGTTAGAAAGTGGCTTGGTCTGGTCACTCTCACAGATGAAACCTTCATAAGGAGCAGCAAACTTGGGTGCGTTATCATTGACATCAAGTACCCTAATGGCCACTGGGACCTTGGCTTCCTGATGCCGATTGTCTGGAAGAGGAGAATTCGGTCAGTGTCAGGATGGAATTCCCTTGCATTTACTATTACTCTTGGGCAATGCCTAACTCCCTTTCACTCATCTGGCAAAGCAAAAGAGCTGATAGTTAGCACAAAAGGCATCTAACAATCTCAAGTCTGTGATGGCCACTGTGTGACTCAGAAAGCCACAAATGAACTCAACCTTTGCCAGTATTGTCATCTGAAATATTAAACAGTTTAAAGGTTTCTTTTTTTTTAAGTAGAATATCTTCACCTGAAATAAACATCAATATGAGTCCAGTCAAAACGAAACCACTTTTCCATTTCTGCTGACTCTGATGCTAAGGTTTAATTCTAAATGCTTATAATGGAGCTTGGATCCCCAGAGTGTCGTCTGAACCAACAGTTCTCAGAGAAGAGTCCCCAGAGCTGCATCAAGGCTGCTCTTTTTGGAAATGAAAATTCTCAGGCCCCTCACTGACCTTAATTCAGAAGCACTGAGGATAAGATCCAGAAATCTGTGTTTACCAAGCCCTTGCAAGATCAAGTTTGAAAATACTGGTTATGGGGTAAACACAGCCCACAAGTCTTGGATCCAACAACGTTACTGCTTTAGGTTTAAACAAAACGGAGTGACATAATAAAGAGGGGAAAAACCCTTCAGCAGTGGTTCTGAGCTTCAAGTTGCTACGGGCTATTAGCCATTTGACAAGTTTGTCTTCAGTTATGCCAGGGAAAATGAAAACATTATCCCTTCTCCTATATATCTTCCTAGGTGGAGGTTCAATAATATGTTCTAAAGATAAGTTCTAAAAGCTAGTTTAAGGCTAAAAAAGGGAGAAATTCTATCTTAGTTGTCATTTGAATGAATACATAAAATCTGAGGAAATAGTATTTCATAACACAGAATCAAAACCTCAGAAGAATACATACGGATTTCTGCTGCAAACACAGATATGTTGAGCCAGGCTGTCTCCTCTCTATCCAAAGGTTTCGTAGTTTTAATAAAACCATCCTCTGGATTAATTGTGAAAAACCTGTCAAGGTCAGTATGTCGATCGATGGAATACCTAAACAGGATGCAAATAAAATAATTAGATGAAATAATAAGTAGATAATAATTAGATGAAAATAATAAGATGAGAACATTCGGAATAAGTTAATACTTGGATATTTTTTTCCATGCTAGAAAAACACAAGGGAAGTTTTTCAATGAATGACTTGTCTTTTTTAATCAAATATATTTCTCAAACTTTGTACATGCATCTTTTATAGAAATCACTTGGCTACATTGGAATTTTTTATTCTTTACAATGAATGAAGAGCTATTTAGCATACTTGATTGAGAAATGTAATAATATGTTGCACATTTCTCCAAATTTACTACAATCATGCACCATCTGAATATTTATAAACTGAACTTGGGAAGTGTTTGCTCTACTCCCAAATGGCTCAGAAAGTCACAAATATCTCCAACCTTTGCCAGATTTTTGCATATGAAATATTAAAGAGTTTCCATTTCATTTAAATATATTAGCAAGAACCATGTATGGCTAAAAATAGCATTTTCTCTTATTTAAAGGCAAATACTAACTTTGGGGGGGGTAGATTTATTTGGATTATTTATTTAGAGGAGAGTTTCTCAGCTATCCTGACCCTATATTGCAGAGTGAAAAAAATATACAAAGTAGATTTGTCTATTCATGTGTGGATGTAATTAACAGAGTCCATATTCTCCTATAACCACTCTTGTATCCCCAATAGCATAGATAGAAAGTTTTATCAACTGTTGTCCACTAGACGATTTTATTTGTTTCCCAACAAAGACAAAATGATTTCTAGAATATTACTTGAGTAATTTTATGGCATGCTGGATTGTAGGGCAAGAGATATGGCCTTTATTGGGGCGTAGTAACATAAAATAACTTGCCCAGGATATTCAAGCAGTTGTAATAGACCCCGACCTCAATTAGTCTCTCAAACTCCCTTTCCTTTCAGTCCCTTATTCTAACTCCACAATGAAAGAGAGCAAAGATAGTGAAGTCAATTCAGATAGCAAGTTGGGCTTCATTATCTAGTTTCTGGGAGAGCCATTATTAGAACCTAACTTTTCCAATTCTAGATTATGTTCTTTCCAGGAATGAACTGCATGAAGCAGCACTTCACAATATAGAATACGTGAGCTCATCCATTATATCATTTGGCTCCACAGTTCCCTGTGGTAGTAGGCTGATGAGCCCTCTTCCCCAGAGATGAAGCTAAAGATAAACCATCATATCCTCAAAAATACCAATAGAGGTTCCGTAACTGAGCCCTGCATTAATTGTCATGTGAATAGGAAGTAAAAATCATAGCCTTTTCAAAAACTACAACCAGAGTATAATTCTTAGTTGATACAAGATACACACAGGAAAAATTTTTTTCAAATATCATTGCATAGGGGCCCGGGAGATAGCATGGAGGTAAGGTGTTTGCCTTTCATGCAAAAGGTCATCGGTTCGAATCCCGGTGCCCCATATGGTCCCCTGTGCCTGCCAGGAGCAATTTCTGAGCATGGAGCCAGGAGTAACCCCTGAGCACTGCCGGGTGTGACCCAAAAACCAAAAAAAAAAATATCATTTCATAAAAGTGCACAAATTCTGGTTTTGTAAAATACTAGGTATAATTTCATGCTACTCAGTGTAGCAGCTGAATTATATTTTTTTTTCAGGGGAGAGCGCGAACGCAGTCCCCCACTACCACAAATTATGCAGTCGAGTTTCCCACATTTGGGGAAATCGCAGGGGTCAGCACACCCGGAGTGCAATGGGTGAGCCTCGCCCTGGGGAAACCACCTTCGTGATCATGGTATCTCCCCTGCTAGGTAAGTATTGAATTACATTTTTTAAATTAACTTAAGTTCAGCTTATTTATTAGCATGAGGCTGACAAGTGAATGGAAATCTGTGTAATGAAGGATACACCAATAAGACTCGGTGGCTATTTGGTTATAAGTAGGAGACTAGATGAGTTATAGAGTTCCTATTCTAGTTTCTGAGTCAGGGAAACACAGAAACACACAAAGTTAACTCAGCAGGATAAGATTCCAATAGGTAGGGCCAGAGTGATAGCACAGCAATTGTTTGCCTTACCCATGGCTGATCCAAAAAGAGACCTGGGTTTAATCCCCAGCATCCCATATGGTCCCCCAAGCCTGCCAGAAGTGAGTCCTGAGTTCAGAACCAGAAGAAACCCCTGAATATCACCAGGTGTGGCCCAAAATCCAAAAAAAAAATTCTTATAAGTCTATGCTGCATGTTAATAAACAAAGACTTTACTATATTTTTCGTTCAGAGACAGGTGGTACTCAATTTTGTTCTGTTTCTTAAAGTATGATACACTAAGTATGACCTTAAAGATATACTTTAAATAACTGAATGCAGTAGTAAAGGCAAAGTGAATGGATACAAATGCAGGGCAGATCACCAACTAAACATTCAATTAGAACTAGGACAAGATATTAGCCAAGTGGTAGAACATCTTGACTATATACTCAACTTTATGTTGTCATGGGGTAGGGAGGATAATAGATGAGTGTGCAGAAACATCAAAAGTTCAATGGCAAAATGTTGAGCTTTAGATCGTATCCAAAATCTGGTCAAAGACGAAAGACTAGTGAAGACACCACACATGGTGTATCTGAGGCATAAAGATATCACTTCCAGAGAACTAATTGGGGAGATTTTTCTCCAGGGAAACAACTTTGACCAAATTGTGTCTAATGGTATAGAGTCTGAAAAAAAGCACATGCAAAATGCCCAAGCATCAAGAGTTTAAGAGGACTTATATAGCTTTACTTTTCTGTCCATGGAAATTAATTTTATTGTCCTTTAAGATGAAAATAAGCAATCACGAACGCAGGTAGTGAGAAGAGACATATGACATAGAATGCTTTCAATGTTCTACTTGTTAGTCAACTCTAAAAGTAGAAAACTAAATGGCTCAAACAGGTTGGCTCAAATATGGTGCAGAGCATCTTTGGTTAATTATAGGCACGGAAATTGCCCTCAGACACAGAACAGCTACCAATGAAAACATGACCTAAATCATCAATCACAGATGTGAGTCCTTGGGGACAATAAGGAGCAGAGGAAATGAGCAGTTGATTCATATGCTTTGATGTCATCTCCTTTCTGAAATGGTACTCATTTTTTCACTTCTGTTTTCAAAGTCTTATTCATTTAAAATTACATTTTAAAACCAATTCATTTAAAATTCATCCCTTGAACATTTTGAGCCGTTGAATGGTATTACAAATAATCCTTGGTTACTGTGTAGTGTTTCTTCCTGAACAGAAAGAACACAGTACTCAAACTTCTCAAGAAACTCATCATGTGTTCTGAATTGGATTGAAAAACTCAAAATGAATTCAAGGCAATGAAGTGGAAGCCTCATGGCCCAATTCCAGGAGATTGGACAGATGGGTCTGGAAGCAAATGCCAATACAGGAAATAATCCGCACACAGTTATGGAGATAAAACAGATTCTGGTATTCCCACTGCAAGCCTTCCACTCACTATTCCTAGGACTAGCAAACAGAAAGTTCAGTAATGGAAAACCAAAAGCGCAAGATGCTTCTCCCAGAGACCCTGGGGGCTTTATTCGGAACCCAAATACCACACCCACATGGTGTAAGGCACCATTCCAAAAGGTACTTCAATCCAAAGATGCTTCCATACAATAAATAACAATCATATTCTGAAAAGGGTGAAAATCCTTTAATCCAACAAAAGTATTGGGCAATGGTTGAGTTCTAAACATTAACAGGTAATAACTTTGAGGAATCATACTCATACCATTGAAACTTAGTATATCCCTCTATCAATTCCAAAAGAAGTCATAACTTGAAAGAGTAGTTATTATTAACTTAAATATGGTTGTAATATGTTGTCTGACAAAAATAAAGTGTTATGGGGTTGGAGCAGTGGCGCAGAGCAGTAAGATGTCTGCCTTGCTGGCACTAGCCTAGGATGGACCAAGGTTCCCATATGGTACCCCAAGCCAGGAGCAATTTCTGAGTGCATATCCAGGAGTATCCCCTGAATGTCACCAGGTGTGGACCAAAAATAAAAAAAAATGTTAAAATATAAATAATTCATTTCTGGCACAACCAAAGTCACAAGAAACTGAGGCATCCTGGCACTAATGCCTTGTTACTTAGAATTACCATTTTGTCCCTAGGTCAGGAACTTCTTTAAAGAGAATTGTCATATATAGGGAGACATTTCTTCATCTATTTCAAAGAGTGTTGCATTTCTTTATCTATTTGTATATCCCCATAAGCATAAAAGGCATCCTAACTCTAGTCACCTAGCACAAAACAATATGCAAGAAACACCTCCAGACTGTAAAATTTATAAGAAAGCAAAACAGAACCCCACCATACTTAATGAGTGAAGAGAGTAGTCCTGAAGATTCAACCAGTAATAATCAGCTGTATTACCTTTATGATAAATGCTTTAGGAAAGAATTATGGAGAATAGTTAAGGATCTCAAAAAAGCAATAGAATGAACAACCAGTAAATTACCAAGAATATATGAGAGCAGAAATGAGAAAACTACAAACAAAAGTGACAGTACAGAAAAACTTGGTAAACAAAATAAAAGCTCAGTGGAAGGTTTTACCAGCAGAGTAACAGTTGCTGAGGACAAACTTTGTGAACTTCAAGATGAACTTAAAAGGGGCTGGAGTGACGGCACTAATGGTAAGGCGTCTGCCTTGCAAGCACTAACCTAGGACAGACCTTGATTCAATCCCCTGATGCCCCATATGGTCCCCAAGCCAGAAGCCATTTCTGAGAGCATTGCCAGGAGTAACCCCTGTGTGTCACTGGATGTGGCCCAAAAAACCATACATACACACAAAGATGAGCTTAAGAAAATCTCCATATGACAGCAAAAGATAGAAATTAAATTATGAATTTATTAATAAATTAAAGAGAACCTAAGGCTACTAACTAAAAGAGATCCAAATAAAAATATCCCAACACATATTCTAATGAGAATGACTAGAAACAGCAAGATCACAATATGAAATTATATACAAAGGCACCTCCTTAATATCTACACAGATTTACCCAAAGAAAAGGTGTTGGCCTCAATACTGGTGCAATATAGTGAAAATATACTCAGTGAAATTAACATCTCCCCAAGAATACTTTACCCCCTCATAATCTTTCAGGATTGAAGGAATAATACACAAACATGCAGATAAACAAATTAGGAACTAGACCGACTCAAAATCATCTTTACAAGAACTAAAGGGGCTGTGTTAAGATAAAGCAAATCCTACAAACGTATCAAGTTCCTACAAAAATAATAACAAAAAATATGAGACTAATCTTTCTCAATGTCAATGGCCTAAATATTCCAATTAAGAGACAGAGTGGCTAGATGGAATAGACGATTAAACCCAACATTCTGATGCCTTCAAGAAACACATTTTAATAATCAGAGTAAACAGACTCAAGGTCAAAGGTTTCAAGACAATTTTTCAAGCAAACACATCTTCCCAAAAGAAATACTTCAATGTTCTAGAAAAAAAATATTTGTAGTTGTTTATTTTCACCTACTCCCAAGTTTTCCTACAATATTACTGACAAAAAAATAACAACCAGGGGCCCGGGAGATAGCATGGAGGTAAGGCGTTTGCCTTTCATGCAAAAGGTCATCGGTTCGAATCCCGGTGCCCCATATGGTCCCCCGTGCCTGCCAGGAGCAATTTCTGAGCATGGAGCCAGGAGTAACCCCTGAGCACTGCTGGGCGTGACCCAAAAACCAAAAAAAAAAAAAAATAACAACAAAACAACAAAACTATATTTTAAATATTTGTAACATGGAGGTTTTTTTTTTCTATTTTGGAGGGGGTTTATATCTTTCAGGTTTACTCCTGACTCTGTATTCAGGAATTACTGCTATAATGCTCTGGTGAATATATGAGATGTTAAAGTTTAAATCTGGTTTAACTTCATGCAAGGCAGAGGACTTAGCCACTTTACTGTCTAGCATGCTCCCAAGAGTTTTGATAAATATGTCTTTGTAAAAAAAATATGTCTCTGTAATAACCATGGAAAAGTTAATGAAGATTTCTATCATTTCTTGCTAGAATCATATTTGATGTAAACAATTTGAATACTTAAAACCTACTCTCAGCAAATTTTAGGTATATAAGACATTATTATTATTATTAAGATCTCTAGAATTAATAACTAAAATACATTACATTTGACAACCACCAACTTATTCCCTCATCCTCATGCTCCAGTCTCTGGAAAACTTTTCCAACCTGTTTCTCAGAGTTTCACTGCTTTTAGAGTCTACATGTAAATAATATTTGGGCTTGGATGATTCTCAAAAAGATGTAGATCTCCTAGGTTCCCCCAGTGATATCAATAAGAGTTGTGGGGACACAGGGAGGTAATAGCTGCAAGAAATAATGCCTCTACTCTCCTTCTTTGTACACTGCCATCTCCCTGGTCTATGGTCTATCTCTACAGGAAGGAATTTTAAGAGGACAAATATCAAAGTAAAATAGTTTTTTCCTTTTTTATGCTATATGAGGAAGGGAGATAGATGAGATTGTGAAAAAAGAAATAGAAGAGAGAGTAGAAGAGAGAAGGGTGGGAAGAGAGAGAATAAATAAGACCTTCATAGAGGGAAGCACACTAATGCCAGTGGGGTAAGGGTTGGTTATACATGGATATTGTTACCTTGGCTTGCACACATAAATGTTAATCCGAAACTGTCACTTTTTCATAGGCCTCTTAAGTTATTATCACAATATTTTGAATCTCTGGGTGATGCCTCAATTCTGCATTTCCAAAGAGAATGTGGTCTTTATGCCTTTGATCTCCTTCAGGGCTGGGAACAGGATAATTTCCCTAGCACTTTAAACAAACTCATTGTCAGGAATCATCATATTCCTATGCTAAGGATTTATTTCACTTAACATACTGTTTTCCAAATCCATCTCCACTTCAACAAATGGCAGTTACTTTTCTAAGGCTAAAAAATACCACATCATATGCATAGGCTACATTTTTTTCATCTGAATAATGACACAAAAGTTGTTTCCATGTCTAATTTATCATAATTGATGCTGAATGAACACGAAACATATCTTCTTCAATATACAGCTATTATGCAAAACAACTTAGAAAACTCTCAAGATGCAGATGGCAACTGAATTTCCTCTTGAATCCAGAACTAGATGGACATAAAACTGGGTCTTTTTGGTATGCTAAGTGCAACACAGCCTAAGAATCACTGTGTGGCAGTAGAGTGAGTATTGTAGAGCAAACATTGCACCTGATTCTGTGATGGGGAGCCCGGCAAAATTCTCTAGAAGAGGTGACAGTCAAATGGAAGTTAGCAAGGAGTACTTGTCATATAGCAAGTTAAAAAGAAAAAGTAGAGAAAGAACATGTAAATGTCAGGAATTAAGAGAGAACAGATCTGCTTTGGAGAAATGGAATAGCACTGTCTAGGTGCTACTCAGAATCTAGGATAAGAAAATTAAAGTGATAAGGAGGGCACAGCTCCTCAAAGAGCAGTGATTATTTTGAAGGGGAGACACCAGATAATAGTTTGATCATTTGTATTATTGTTCATTAGCTAAAATATGGCATGATGTTTGAATATACATGTTAACCCAATCTCTCTAGCAATAGAGTTGATAATGTTAAAATAGGTAGAAAAGCTGGAGAAAGTCTCTGAGGAAGCAATGGGAGAAATGGAAGTGAGAAAGGAATTAGGGGAGCAGCCATGGAAGGAGAAACACCACAGATAAAGTCCTCCAAAGCACAGCCTTCTTCATGTCTGCTCTAAATGCTTTGAGTCTTTGGCTTCTGCTATCTTCTCATTCTCTCTTAATCTCCCATCTTGATCACTTTCACCATCAGCCTCATCAAGAATGAATGAATGAAAATTGGGGAGAACAGAGAATCAAGGTTCAATATCACTTTTTAGCCATACCTTTCTAACACACACACAAATTCTTTAATAAGTGCAAGCACCCCTTGTAAGTATTTTGTGTTCTCTCTCTGAATTTTTCAGAAAAAGATTCTTTCTAAGCATCCTGGCTCACTGGCCTTTATTCTGGGAAAGTCACATTCCCTTGCAGCAAACAAATTTCTATTTAAATAATAAAAGTTCCAATTCATAAAATTGAGGGGATCAATTGGTCTAACACTGGTATGGACAACACATTTAGTTGAGTCATTTCAGCATAGGAAAATGTTCAATAAATTGTAAGTACCATGTTTATTTCACAATTTTAAAAAATACATAGTTCACCCAGGGACCCTAAAGAATACAACCAGAGTGTAACATTATCTCCTCTAATAAAGTACTTGGAAATATGTTTCAAAAATAAAATATATAGTTTGAATGAACTACCCAAAAAGAAAATGGCCGAGATGGTCATGAAACTCATGTCATCTATAACTTATTCTTGTTTACCTTGCACTGAACTAGATCATCTTGTCCCCCCACTTAAGAAATTGAATGATGTGGTTCTTGCAGGGCCTTACTAAATTTTTTTCTTCTACAATACACCATTAAGGCTTTTAAAATAAATTTTCCTTTACCTTATTGGGCTGTTGGCAGCATCAGGGTCTTTGGCATGGACTCTTCCAACCACAGTGCCAGGAGCAGCATTTTCTTGGACTTCATGGATATAACTTGGGGCCAAGAACATGGGAGGCTCATCTGCATCTTCAACTGAGATCTTGACGGTGACAGTGTCCTTGAAAGGTCCGTTGCTGATGAACTTCGGGTCAATGTGCACGTTGGCTGCCTCAACCTTCAAGCTGTATGCTCTTTTGGTTTCAAAGTCTACAGGCTGGCAAGAAGGAAGAGAAGATTGACATAAAATTCCTTGAAAGAAAAATTAAAGTGAAAGATCTGATGGCTTAATAGATCAGAGTGAATAGTTTCCTCTCAAAAAAATATCATTGTCTATTTAATATCTAAATGCCTGATCCATTTGGTCAGAAAATCAGACAACTCCATTTCTGTCTAAATGCTAAAATGGATGTTAAAATGGATGATTCAAAGAGCATGGCGGATGCAGAGGGTCATGATACTTAAGACAAACCTAACTCTGTTTAACAACACAGTTTGAATCAGTCACTAAAATTAATTGAAGGAATTAAAACACCCAAGAATGAAGCCGGAGGGATAGCATGGAGGTAGGGTGTTTGCCTTGCATGCAGAAGGACAATGGTTCGAATCCTGGCATCCCATCTTGTCCCCAGAGCATGCCAGGAGTGATTTCTGAGTGTAGAGACAGGAGTAAACCCTGAGCACAGCTGGGTGTGACCCCAAAACCAAAAACAAAAAACACCCCCCAAATAAATATTGTTCCTTCTACAAAGTACTAAGAATGTTTATTATTCAAAAATACCTATTTAATTGCAAAAGGCAAAGATATTGTTACTGACTGCTCCACAGCACATGCCTTGAATTCTGCTTTTAATTTAATTTTTAATAAATTAAATTTAGTTTTAATTTTATTTTATTTGGAGGCCTTTCAAGCAGTAGTCAGGAGGTCCAGGGACCCCAGTAGCTATTCTCTGCCCACCTAGCCAGTGGTTCAATAGAAGGATACCATGCTTCGACCTAAAGTGCTGATGTGCTATTTGTGTGGTGCTTAGGGTTCTACAAGTCTCCACTGTGCCTGTAGAACAATGTGGTACTGGAATCAAAGTTGGGCCCACTACCCTAATCTCTGCAGTACCTCTCAGCCCTATTTGTCTTATATTTAAAATTTCTGAAAATTTGAAGCCCCTCTGAGTCATTAATATGGTGGCATAAGTTGGATTATACGTAATTTGGAGGGTGGGTTTATGTAATGACATTAACTTCCTGATTGTTACAATAGATCCTTTTCCAGTGACTTAGAAAGACAAAGAAAACATCTTGGTATTGTGTAAATTTCATTGTATCTGTTATGCTTCCCAACTTCCTTTTCAGAAACAGTGATGCAACTTGCTAGCTAGAATGCAACTACATCACTTAATAACTGGCATTCTCATTCAAGTTACCTGCTGTTTATGGCAAGGGGCAAGACAATGATAATAATGATGTTTCCTAATAAAGCAATGCAGTTATTTTTAAAGTATACTCTAGGGCAAAGTATTCATAAACTATGAGCTTTGCATGGGTATGTGAAAAAAGAAGAATTCTGACTGGCTATAGTTATGGGGAAATGGAAGGCAGAAACTCTAATTTTTAAGAGGAGCTGGTTTAGTTATCCATC
This sequence comes from Crocidura indochinensis, assembly GCA_004027635.1. Taxonomy (NCBI): domain Eukaryota; kingdom Metazoa; phylum Chordata; class Mammalia; order Eulipotyphla; family Soricidae; genus Crocidura; species Crocidura indochinensis. The sequence goes on from PVKC010001421.1 coordinate 40,049, forward strand.
AGCAAAGAGTGAAAAGTAAATCTGTGGCAGAGAAACAAGTTCTCATTCCTGAAAAACAACTTCCTAATTAGCACTGTGGATGATGCTGAACTACCAAATGTTTGGAGTTGGGTCTTTTAAGGCGAGCATCTGCTTGCCTTGTTGTTGTCATCTGCCTGGCAAACACTTACTCTGAATGGGCATATAATTATAGGTTTTGGTTCTAACCTAATTTCACCAAAGTCTAAAGTAAGTATGACTCCAATTTCAGGAAGGTTAATCACCTTCAATCTCTTTGACATTTTTTTTTAATCATCTTCCCTCCCCATCTCCCAAGAGTTAGGGAGCACTTCCTTTTCCTGAAGCTAAATCTGCTTCCAGCTGCTCCCTCATTCTGGGAATCAGCAGTCCCTCTTTCCTTTTGCTGCAACGCTGAGCAGCAGAAAGGAATGGTATTTATAGACTGGTGGTCTGACATGACTGCAATTCCTCAAGCACCTCTACAATTATTAGACAGAATACAGAATGGTTATACAATAGCTCTGAGACCAGTCAAGGAGGACTTTTTATTATTATTATTATTATTATTATTATTATTATTATTATTATTATTATTATTATTCAGGTGAGTTTATTGATGATCTGAAAGCAGACATGTTTTAAAGACCCAGAACTAGGTCTCTGCTGGAAATTCCTTTTAATCCTAAAGCTAGATAAGTCATACTGCAGTTTGGTATTTTTCACAGCTCACACAGATTTCCAGATCTTTGCAAACATTAGCGTGAAATGCTTTTCCTAGTTTCAGATTTATAGTCACAAAGTGATCAGCTCAAATCTCACTCAAGTTCTCCACTCTCCCATGCTTATGCATGGGATTCTTTAAGGTTCCTTCCATAACTCCTTCTTTACATCTCATGCTAGTTGTGAGGTATCCCATCAACGACTTAATGATTAAAGATATTTGTTGATCATCATATTCTGAACGCTCAGAATAGCTGTCATACCTAGTGATCATGAGCACGGATCATTTTGACTGAATGGAGTTCAGTGCTGATGAATGGGAGCATTAAAGCATGTACCTTCAATTGACTCCCTTCCTCCTTCGAAAAAAGATGTTAAAATAGTTTCCCAGGAGAGCATTCATAAACATGTTATGAGTAGTTGAAATAAAGCTAAATGAGGCAACACACCACATAAACCATAAAAATCTCAATACCCTCTAGTTTGTTAATCCCACCTCTAAAAACTCTCCCTCAGGGATTAATTCAACAGAAAACAGAAACAAACAATATTCAAATATGCATGATGTTTGTTAGATACAATACAGGGTTATATCTAATCAGGGGGAACATACACCCCAAACAACAAATCCAACTGTGAGATTTTATTAAGAAAATAATGATCCATCCATAGGATGGGTTGTGAGATAGTCATTAAAAATGATTATGTATATTGTATAACAGCATGTAAAGTGTTTATGGCGTGGCATTAAGTTAACAAATCAGATCATCCTACGATTGTGTTAATTGTTTATATATCCACAACTATACACATGTGGACAAAGAATATAAAGAAATAATAAGACTTCACACTAGTTTTATTAAAATAGCAATATTCCAATTGGGTTCCAATGCTGCTCTCATGGGTGCTTTAAAAAGAGTTTATTTGGTTGAAAACCAAGCACTCAGAAACTGATGAATCAATCTCTCTCCATATAGAGGGATCTTTCTTGGTCCATGGTGTTGCAATTCACTGGCTGTATCTTTCCCAAGTCTATCAAACCTACTCCCCTCAAGTCTCATCTTTATATTACCTTTGTTTTTCGTTTTTATTTTTTGCTTCTTTTTTTTTTTTTTTCGTTTTTTGGGCCACACCTGGCAATGCTCAGGGGTTATTCCTGGCAATGCTCTCAGAAATTGCTCCTAACTTGGGGGACCATATGGGATGCCAAGGATCAAGTCCAGGTTTGTCCTAGATAAACCGTGTGCAAGGCAAAGGCCCTTACTGCTGCACCATTACTCCGGCCCCATATTAGCCTCGTTTTCTGTTTTTGTTGTTGTTGTTGTTGTTGTTGTTGTTTTTTTGTTTTTTTTGGGCCACACCCGGTGACGCTCAGGAGTTACTCCTGGCTATTCGCTCAGAAGTCGCTCCTGGCAGGCTCAGGGGACCATATAGGGAACCGGGGGATCGAACCGCAGTCCGTCCTAGGTTAGCGCAGGCACCTTACCTCCAGCGCCACCGCCCGGCCCCAGTCTTGTTTTCTTAAGTTGATTACAGAGGAAATTATTTCAATATCCTGAAAAACCAGGATATTATAACCAGGATATTTTTTGTCTGATTCTAAAGTCCATATTCAAGAATCATCTATTATTTCCTTAACTGTGCACCTAAATATGGCTTTACTTCCTAATTGTTTCTCAAATTCTTCATACACACCACTTCTATCTTCTTGTCTTTTTAGTTTTCCTTTTGAAATTTTTTCTTTTTTCTTTTTTTCTTTGGTTTTTTGGGCCGCATCCATTTGATGCTAAGGGGTTACTCCTGGCTAAGCACTCAGAGATTGCCCCTGACTTGGGGGGACCATATGGGACGCCGGGGAATCTAACCACGGTCCTTCCTTGGCTAGCGCTTGCAAGGCAGACACCTTACCTCTAGCACCACCTCTCCAGCCCCCTTTTGAAATTTTCAACTGCTTTCATAAGTTTCAAAATAAAACTTTCTGACCTTTCTAAGATGTAAGTCATTCATGAGCTCTTTTTTCCTTATCTATTGGAAAATTCCTATTCATCTAAGAAGATTCCAATCAAGTACTACCCTATGTAAGATGTCATTCTTGTCCATTCTCAGTGGTGTCTTGATTAGTTGATTTTGATTTACATCCCCTGGGAATATCAAATTACTTTTATTTGTAAAATCTTGTGTCATAAGATAGGGTGTGTCCTTCTGATACATTATATAGAACAATCAGGGATGTTGCTAGTAGCACAGAAATCCCCTTAATACCACTAATTGCCTTTCCTAAAGTACTACTATTAGTACTAGTAGTGCTGAAGTTGAAAATAACTTACTTCTAATGCCTCTTCATTAAACTTTCTTGCTATGTTGAGAACTTACAAGTCATATCACCAGGATTTAGAGAGTCCACCTCTCTCTCATCAAAAACATGCCTAACAGGGGCCAATTTGGTGGTGCTAGAGGTAAGGTGTCTGCCTTGCAAGCGCTAGCCAAGGGAGGACCACGGTTCAATCCCCTGTTGTCCCATATGGTCCCCCCAAGTCAGGAGTATCAAATGGGTGTGGCCCAAAATACCAAAAAAAAAGCCTAACAAATAATACCTCAATTGATTTTAGTGAAAAATTGGTGTCAACTAAAAATTAATAATAATATTATATTAATTGTTTTTGTAAATATTTTGTTTATAAACTAAAATGTGTTATACCTGATGGTTGCTTCCAACAGTACTTACAGGCCATGTTCTGAACCTGAGCACCCACACACACACATACTTTGTATATGCTCAGTTCTTTTTTTTTTATCTAGTCTACTCAAGAATATTTTTAGAAGATTTATTTCCATGAGAAAGAAATTTATTTCTATTTTTGTAGTATTAAATAACATAACGGGATTTCAAAAATTCATTAATTTACTCTGTTGTCACTCCTCAATATATGTCTAGGTGAGAATTTAGATCTTCATGCTATAGGATCTTTCATAATTGTTTTTACATATTATTCTGTTGTGAATGCAAACATCAATGCTGTATAGAAGATTATTCCTTTGCTTAGTATCAACACACCAAGCTGGGGAAGAATGTGCAAATTAATCATATGCAGAGAGCTCATTTACAATGTGTGAGTTCCATGTGGTGATTTAAATATTTCAGGATTTTAGAGACACAGTGTGTGTTTATGCCCTGAATACAGTAAAAACAGGTGACAACCTTAGCATAACCAACTACCCAATTATTGGAACAGCAAAACATGGGAGGCAGGAATTGCTGATGTCAGTGCTCATGTGTTAGTGTCAAGCAAGAGGGACAGTAATATTAATTAACGAGGTAAGCTGACAGCTCTAGGCTACATGTAATTCATACACATTCTTTTCTAGAGGAGAAACTAGTGTATAGGATTACTATATCTTTTTGTGCCTTATTTTTTGTTTTGTTTTGGGCCGTATCCTGAGTTGTTTACGGATCCTATAAGGTTCTGGGACCCAAAACACGGTCAACCATGTGCAAAGCATGTGCCAGACTGATGTACTATTGATTCAACCTCAATCTTACTTTCTTGGCCTCTTCAGATTCTATAACAATTGTTCATTTCAAAGTGCCCAAAGTTTACCCAAATTTATATCCTTTTATAATAGGGTCTCCCCTTCCTTCTGCTTATTCTTTGTCCCAGTATATTTTCCAAAGCCAACAACAATGTTTTCAAATGCTGTAAAAAGTCAGCAACTGGAGAACTCTCCTGCTCCCTTGTACTGAAAGATTTTTTTAAGCCTTCCTTCACCCCACTCTGGCCTTTATTCTAGCTCCTGGCTTCTTTATTGATTCTTCAAATTAATTTTTTATCAGTTTTACAGTCTAATCTTTTCTATCACACCCAGGAACTTAATATTCTTGCTAGAAAACCAAGCTAAGAAATGAATGCTTGATTAAAACCAGAGTAATCTTATCATCCAATTCAGATTTAATGTTCCATACACTTTGATGATAGAGAAGTGTTGATTTCTGAAGTGGTAAAACCTTTTCTTTGCTCTTTTCATTTTTAAAAGAAAACATAGTTACTAAAATAATTTGTTAACATGAAGCTGAGTTGTTTTGTTTGGTTGTTTGTTTTGGGGCCACACCCAGTGATGCTCAGGGGATATTCCTGGCTATGTGCTCAAAAATCGCTCTTGGCTTGAAGACCATATTGGATGGCAGGGTTCAAGCCCAGGTCTATCCTGGGTCAACAGTTGTGCAAGGCAAATGCCCTACTGCTGCGCTATTGCTCTGGCTCCTAAAATTAAGTCTTATCTGGCTTTTCTTTATAGAAGAGAATACAGGGTAGAATATTCTATACCCTGTATAGAATACAGGGTAATCAGATATACCCAGCTGTAAGTTGTTCTAGAACCCTAGGTTTGGTGCTATAGAGATATATAGGGACAAAGGCATTAGCATGTGGCTGACTGAGGTTTGATTTCTGGCACCCCATAGAATCCCCCAATCCCCACCAGATGTGATTCCTGAGCATCATGGATGTCCTACACCCCCAAATAATATTCTAGGTTTGAATTCATGTCTATAAATTGCTTTCTACTTACAGAGTGCTAACCTCTGCATATGTTTGCTTATACTTTAAACGTAAGTTTTACCTATTTAATCTGAGCACCAATATCCTCATATATTGTGGGATTATGGGCTGGTGAGACAGAACAAAGTTAAGGTATTGACCTTAAATGAGGTCAATTCTACTTTAAATCCCAAGCACCATATATAGTTTCCTAGAACCATCTGTCCTGATCACAGAGCCAGGAATAGCTCCTGAGCATTGCAGAGTATAGGCCTAATAGCATTCTCACCCCAAACTAGTACTATTGCACTATAGTCCACAGGCTTAATGTTATCTATTTTATGTAATTTTATATGTGTGAAAATAAAGGAATGGCATTGAATGGCTCATGTCAATGTGTAACCTTGAGTTAGAATTTTAAATAAAATCAGAAATAAATAACTTTGTAGTGAATTAATTCCAATACTGCCTTTTTAACTACAGTCTAGCTGACATGGAGGAAAGTTCAGTATTGTCAAGTTTAATTTTAAAAGGCAGTTATGTACAGATTTGGTTAATGTTTCACAAAGATTCCAGTATGAAGTGGACTTTTGGGTGACTAAAATATGAAAATTCCTGAAGAGTCTGAATAAACAGATTTAATTTGTTCATGCCTACAAAGAGAGTTTCATATATTCTCAAGGCAGTTTTCTGCTAGCCCTGATCTATCAAAGTTGTCTTTTCCTCCAGGAGAAACCTAGTTAAATAAGAACTATCAATGTCAGGCCAGCATCATTAGTCCTTTTTTTTTTTATTTTTTTTAATTCCCCCGGTAATACAATTATGTTTGAGTTCTAGTTCAAGGCTTAATAGCAAAGCTAGGTCCAACACCAGAGGTTCATATTATTGTTTCTTCACCCTCTACACCCATTTATGCTTGCAGTTACCTTGGTAAAGCAACTCCCACCATTGTATAGGTCTGATTTCTAACTGGAACTCACCTTTTTCAACTTCAATACACCCTCCTGGGTTTCATAATCTGTTGTGATTTCAAACAATTCCATGCCATCTCCATCAACTATATTGTATGAGACTAAACCATTTTCTCCAATGTCTGGGTCTTTTGCCTTTACTCTTCCTACTTCCTCTCCAGGGACAGCTGCTTCTGACACAGACATCTGGTATACGCCTGGAAGAAGAAGATATCTATTTTTATTTTTCCTTTTATTTGGCAGCTGTATGACTTGAGATTTCATTGTAACCCAATACATTTCTCAAAGGATTTGAAATAAAACTTTGTAATGATTGGAAAGATGAACAAATGAATGGATGGGAAGGGGATCCCACATGGACTTCTTGTCAAAGAAATGTGCTTTACAAATGATGATGAAACAATATCAGGGCCCAGGTCAGGTCACCCCACACATGTGAGAAAAAAATTAATTACAAGGCTTATAAATGGCACTATCAGATGAAGAGAAAAAGCAAAGAAAATGGGAAACTTAAAAGAATTTATGTTCTCAATCATTCTTGTTCAGTAATTGTTTCAAAATCAAATGAAAAATTCAACATATATATGTTCTTGCATATATTTATACACATATTTTGGGGGGGGGCACAACAGCGGTGCTCAGGGGTTACTCCTGGCTGTCTGCTCAGAAATACCTCCTGGCAGACACAGGGGACCATATGGGACACCGGGATTCGAACCAACCACCTTTGGTCCTGGATCAGCTGCTTGCAAGGCAAACACCGCTGTGCTATCTCTCCGGGCCCCATATACACACATTTCTAATATATTTATTTCTCTTCTTACTTCGTATACTTCATGTCAAGCACTAACTTATTGAAAAAATTGCCCTTAGCATAATTTTACCATTTATACCTATTTAGTATTTACTGTATACCCAATTTATACCCCATAGCTTTCTGTTTCTTGGAGAATCAATTTAAATGAAACCACCAAGATTTTTCTTTTAGTAGGGTACAATAAGGTGAAAGAAGTACATGAATTTTTCTTTATGTCCATATAGAAAGGAGATACAGAACTGAGAGTAAGGGAAGAGAGAAGGTAATGAGACAATTGAGACAGTGCATGAGCATGTGGAAATAAATTAGTATGGGTGAATGTGATGTGGTATATGCATAAAAATACTTAGAGTGTGGGACTGTGTGGTAAGGACAGCATGTGTGTATCTAAATATATGAGATCTATTGGGATAGGAGCAATAGTGTGTTTTCATATGTATGTGTACAGATGTTTATTTGTGAATAAATAGATAGGTGTGGGTAGGAAGGACAGAGAAAGAAAAGGAGTGGCTAGAAAATATATTCTTCAGGAAATGCATCCTAATGCCCCTGAAGAAACTGATCAAGAGATTACGTGATTATGTGGGAATAAAAATTGTGACTAGGGGCAGCAGAAAATGGCCAATTCTCTGAGATGAAAAACTGGTGAATATATTCAGAAAAGTGACAATAGAATACTAGAAAGCAACCTTTTGTGAAATAAAAAGGGACCCAACCGGGCAACAAAAGAGGGTCATAAAAGATGGAAAAGACTTTAGGTTTCAGTTCATCTTTGGAGCAGGTCATTAAAAGTTTTTTAGTAATGAACTAATATATTACTAATTGGAATTGGAAATGATTTTGGGGGGAGCCACACCCAGAATTCTTAGTTCTGTCTCTGTGTTTAGGGTGACTCCTGAGCAGGCTCAAGTAACCATGTACAATTCCAGAGAATGAAATTAGATTAGTTGCATGCAAAGCAAGCACCCGCTCCACTGTACTAACTCTTTAACCCCTGTTATTATTTACATTTTCACATGCCAAAATTTTGATCACATTTTCACTTTTCCTGTTATTTTTTTTTAGATACCATAATTTACATTACTGTTCTTTATAGGCCCTAGTCTCAGTTGTACTACTCAGTACAACTCTGTTGTACTACAACAATTCTGGTTGTACTAGAGGTTATGCAGTGCCTAGTATTATACTCAGATCATTGTTATATACTGGCATCTGCTCTACCAATTTAACTCTCACTACAATCTGCATTTTCCCAGGATAATAACACTATCATTGAGTGTTATTTGGCAAGTTACTTAATCTCTATCAATTTTAGCTTTTTATCAGTTCCGGTACATTATTTATTCATTTATTTTTGGTTTGGGGGCCACCCTAGCCCATTCTCCAGGGTTACTTCTGTCTCTGCACTCAAAACATTTTTCTAGCAAACTCTGGGTACCATATGGGAAGTCAGGAATCGAATCCAGTTTGTTCTTGTGCAAGGCAAATACCCTCCCTACTATGCTATTACTAGGCTTCCTACAGTATATTATTAATGGGAACTTATAGTATTTAACTAGGAATGCTTTCAGATTGGACCCTGGGTCAAATGAATTATACCATGCTTTCTATATCAAGGACAGTGAGAAGTTGCAATCAGATATGTATCCCTTTACATGATAATTTAGGGCAAAATCCCGCTCTATACTTGTTTTCTCCAAGTTTCAATAGAATTCAAGGCTATAGAGCTGGTATCTGTCAGAATGTAACTTTACTATATATGGTTGTGTATGAGCAAAGCATTAATAGTTCCAGCTAAGAATTCTACTTGCCTTTCAATATTTCCATATGTGACAATTTTGTAGTGTGAACAATGGAGCATGCAGTATTTTAGCATTACAGGAGCCTTAAGCAGATTTGGAGCTGTAGAGCATGTGCTTGAAGAGGAAAGCAGCCTTTCTTTTGGAACCTGCTAAAAAGTAGTTGTGGCTTCAGTCCTCTATCTGAATGTCTCCCTGGCATAGACTCCTTTGAATGACCTTGGCGGCCCTTTCTAGATCCATATTTGTTTGCCTTCTTTGATCCCTAAAGAGCAAAGTGTCATCTGGAAATAAACTTTCAAGATGGACTAGTTATATTTACAACTTAAAAAGACATGAATATATGCAAGACGAGCCATTAGGATCATTAAGATCATATTTTATATTATGTCTATAACCATACCTAATTAAATATATTTGTTCAAACCTGACTTTGTTATTATTAACTTATCGCTCCTTCCATGAAATCCAGTATTAGCTATAAAATACAGGTACATGTAAGTATTTGTAATAGTAGCATCTATCTACTCATTAAATGGTAATAATTGTATAATCGTAATAATTAATAATCACTCCCCATTTTTAGTTCTGGGGATTAAAGTCAGGTATCACACGCAAAGCAAGGCTTCTAGTACTGAGGTAAAGATCCAGCCTAATGATAACCTTTGGAAATAATTTCTTGTTTATTTTCTTCATTGATCCTATAGATTTTATAGAAGGTCATACTCTCACATATACCAGTTATTAAAATATATTGACAGATTATGACAGGTGTCATTTCGTTTTTTATAGTATTCACTCTAGTTCTCACAACATCTTATTAATTAGATCCTAGTGAAGACTGGGTGTTGTTTTTTAATTTAATGATATCTCTCCATCCAATGTGACTTCTTTCAACATGACTTTGGATAATTCCTCTATGGAAAAATGGGGTCTGCCAGAACTCCACTTAAATTTCAGGCAATCTAATGACTACAAATTGAAATGATTCTGCATGATTCCAAGTACAAATCATAACAGACAATGCAGTTTGGGTCAGGTATTTCTGAGACTCTTACTTTCAGAGCATAACCAATCCATTCAGACAGGCCAGCCCAAAGAGGAACCAATCAAAGTTCTTCATCAGGCACATGCATACATGTCATTTTGGAAGTAACTCTAGTCTCTTTTAAGCAGATGCTATGGAAACAGAAATTCCTTAAAATTTTCCCCAATTTGCAGACTCATGACAAAAATTTAATGGTTATTATCGTTTCAGACCACAGAGGTACTTTATTACAAAGCTGATTCTGGTACTCTGATTTCCAGGTTATAAATGAGAAAGTTGAGGCAAAGGTTAATTAATTACTCGATTGTATCACTAGTATCTAGTAACAAGCTCAACAAAATTGATTTTCTGCTTCCAGAACTTTTTATATCTCTATTCTTCTTTGCCTTAAGTGTTTTTATTCTTTAAGGTAACATTGGTTTACAAGATTGTAAGTTTAAGGGTACAATGTTACCTACCACATATCTTTGTTACTGTTGTCTTATTCTGTGTGTTTGGCTAGAATATTTTTAAAACTCTGCACTTTTATAGTTTTTTTTTTTCTTCAAAGATGAGTAACATGGTAATGGGTGAAAGGAAAGCTGGATGTAGTGAAAGCCATGGCCACCCTACTTACTCTGTGGAAACTTTGGTGGGTTATCATTGACATCAGTAAGTGTGATCGTCACTTTGGTTGTTCCTGAGAGTCCACCCATGTGTCCACCCATATCCTTGGCCTGAATCACGACGTGGTACTCTTCCTTGGCTTCCCTATCCATGTTGGGAAGGGCAGTTCTGATGATGCCTAGTTGGGTGAGGAAGAAATAGCATAGATATGAATTCACAACAACAAAAGCAATATAGATATCTACAAATATATCTATAGAAAAGCAAAGGCTAGTAAGATTTCATCCCAGAGGTACTTCCTTAAGATAATTAATATTTAAAAGGAGTATCA
>PVKC010001422.1:0-50764 GCA_004027635.1 Crocidura indochinensis
TTTTTGAAACTCTCATCCACTGCTGGTGGGAATGCTGTCTAGTCCAACCTCTATGGAAAGCGATATGGAGATTTCTCCAAAATCTGGAAATTGAGCTCCCATTCAACCCAGCTATTCCACTTCTAGTAATATACCCTAAGAACACAAGAATACAATACAAAATCCCCTTCTTCACACCTATATTTATTGCAGCTTTATTCACAATAGCCAGGCTCTGGAAACAACCAAGATGCCCTTCAACAGACGAATGACTAAAGAAACTGTGGTACATATACACAATGGAATATTATGCAGCCATCAGGAGATGAAGTCATGAAATTTTCCTATACATGGATGTATGAGGAATGTTTTCTACAGTAATACACATTTATTTTACTAACTTTTTGTTTGTTTTGGGACACACCTAGTGGCACTCAGGGGTTACTCCAAGCTCTGCACTCAGAAATCACTCCTGTTTTAGTAATTATTAATTTGTAATATAATTTAAAATTGTGGAAAATAATGCCTCTGATATTCCTTTTCCCAAGGATTGCTTTAGCTACTCGTGGGTATATATTGTTCCAAATGAATTTCTAGAGTGTTTGATCCACTTCTTTGAACAATGTCATGAGTCTCTTTAGAGGGATTGTATTAAATCTGTACAATGCTTTGGAAAATATTGCCTTTTTAATTATGTTAATCCTACCAATACTTGAGCAGGGTATGTGTCACCACATGGTATTGGAATAAAGACAAATCCTCAGATAAGTGGAATATACTTGAGTATTCAGAGAATGTTTCCAGACATACAATGAATTAATTTTTGATAAAGGGGCAAAAAAATCAAAATGGAACAAGGAAAGCCTTTACATGTGGTGTGGGCACAACTGGTTAGCCTCTTTTAAAAAAGTGAACTCAGATCCACATCCAACACCATGCACAAAGATCAATCTAAATGGATTAAAGACCTTGATATCAGGTCTAAAACCATAAGGTATATAAAACAATACATAGGTTAAAAACTCCATGACATTGAGACTAAAGGCATCTTCAAGTAGGAAATAGCACTTTCCAAACAAGTGGAAGCAGAGATAAACAAATGGAAATATATTAAGCTGGGAAGCTTCTGCACCTCAGAGGAAATAGTATTCAGGATACAAAAACCACTCTCAGAATGAGAAAAACTATTTACCCCATGCCCATCAGATATGGGCTAATATCAAAAATATACAAGTTACTGATAGAATTTAACAAGAAAAATATATCTAACCCCATCAAAAAATGGGGAGAAAAAATGAACAGAAAATGGAGGTAAGGCGTTTACCTTTCATGCAAAAGGTCATCAGTTCGAATCCCAGTGCCCCATATGGTCCCCTGTGCCTGCCAGGAGCAATTTCTGAGCATGGAGCCAGGAGTAACCCCTGAGCACTGCCAGGTGTGACCCAAAAACCAAAAAAAAAAAAAAAAGAAAAGTAATACAAATGGCCAAAAGACATGAAAAATGCTCTCCATGAATAATCATCTAGGACATGCAAATGAAAACAACTATAAGGTACCATCTCACTCCACAGAGAATGGCACACATCACAAAGAACAAGAATAATTTGTGATGGCGGGGATGTGGAAAGAAAGGAACTACTATTCACTGCTAATGGAAGTGCCGTCTAGTCCAGCCTCTCTGGAAAACATTCTGGAAATTCCTCAAAAAACTGGAAATTGAGCTCTCATATATTCCAGCTATATCACTCCTAGGAAGATACCTTAGGAGCACAAAAACTCAATCCCTTTCTCACAACTATATTCATTGCAATACTATTTAGTATAGCCAGACTCTGGAAACAATCAAGATGCTCTTCAACAGATGAATGGCTAAAGAAACTGTGACACATAGTCACAACAGAATATTATGCAATCATCAGGAGAGATGAAGACATTGCATTTTCTTATGGCCATGGAAACTATTATGCTGAGTGAAATAAGTCAGAGGGACAGAGATAGACAGAATAGTCTCACTCATCTATGAGTTTTAAGGAAAATTAAAGACATTAATATGATAATAATAGGGGGCCCGGGGGATAGCATGGAGGTGGGGCGTTTGCCTTTCGTGCGGGGGGGGGGGGGTCGTCGGTTCGAATCCTGGTGCCCCGTGTGTTCCCCCGTGCCTGCCAGGAGCGGTTTCTGAGCATGGAGCCAGGAGTGGCCCCTGAGCGCTGCCGGGTGTGACCCCAAAAAAAACCCAAAAAATAATTATATATGATAATAATAGAAATGAGGGCTGGAAGGACTGGCTCACAAAATGAAGCTCAAATCAAAGAGTGCTGAGTGCATTTAGGGAAATAACTACAATAACAGCTAATATTGCAATGTTAATGAGAGAAGTAGAGGGAGCCGGGAGGTGGCGCAGGAGGTAAGGTGCCTGCTGCCTTGCCTAGAACAGACCAGGGTTCGATCCCCCGGTTCCCATATGGTCCCCCGAGCGACTTCTGAGCTCATAGCCAGGAGTAACCCCTGAGCGTCACTGGGTGTGGCCCAAAAAACCAAAAAAAAAAAAAAAAAATGAGAGAAGTAGAGTACCTGTCTTGAATACAGACAGGGGTTTTAGAGGAGGAGCACTGGTGGTAGGAATGTCGCAGTGGTGAAGGAGAGTGTTTTGTTTATGACTGAAACCCAACTACAATCAAGCTTGTCATCATGGTGCTTAAATAAAGATTATATACATATAAACTACTGTATCTAAAATAAAGAAATTTAATTTAAAAAAAGATGGGGCCTTGTATGCAGCATACCTAGGACAGACCTGGTTCAATCTCTGATGTCCCTAATCCCCCTAGTCAGGAGCGATTTCTGACCATATAGCCAGGATTAATCCCTGAGTGTCAACGTGTGTGGCCCAAAAACAAAAACAAAAAAAAAAAAAAGGAAAAAAAGAAAAGATATCGTTATATTTTATGTCATTTATTGGGTTTTTGTCATTGAGTTTTATGTGTGCTTAATTTATTTTAAATATTGAAATCTTTGTCAGAGTATTTATTTGCAAGTATATTCTTTAATTTATTAAAATGTCAAATTGTTTAAACAATAAAAAAATGATAGGAGAAAGTTACTCTGACAGGCTTGCTAGGACATTCATATCGGATGCTGGAAATTGAACTGGGGTCTGTCCAGGTTTGGCAGCCAAGTGCCCTGCCCTATCATTGTGCTATTGCTCCAACATTAGCAATACACATTCTAATTATTCATTATTTTATGTTCCTGAGGTTCAAATTGTGTAAAAATATAATACTTTATTATTTAAGTACTTTTCAAAATAGCCTCTATAAATATATATGGCCTTTTCTTTATGCCCTTATTCATGTGTTGCTGATATTTTAGATCCAAATTTTTATTCATTCTATGAAAATTACCCAGTACTTATTTATTCTCTATTATTTTAGTGCAATCAACATGTCTTCATTTGTGGAAAAGTTGATGGCACAAATAACTAATGTATTCAAGCAATGTATAATTTTCCTAAACAGTGAACATGTGATTTTCTATAAATGACTTTTTAAACAATGATATGAATATTTATATATGATATATGAATATATGTACAAGATTATTTTGTTAAATGGTGTGTACACATATGCATACATGTGAAAATCATCAAGTTAGAGGAAAAATAGATACATGTTTCAGCTATCTTCTACGTATCCAAAATGTATGACCATGAGCATTTCATTTATTCATAACAGCAGTGGGATGAATTCATCTGAATGATTGTGCTGATGTATTCTATGGTTACTTTTGTGTCTTTGGAATCTCAAGTGAACCTGAACTTTTTAAGAAAATCATGCTCTCATTTCTGGAGTTCTGGTTTAGTTGTTGTTAGTCTATCCATTGGTCGGCAACCATTTTTTTCAACTGAGCCAAATCTCGCCAAAACCATGATTGAAATTTATTTTGAGAGCCACATTTGTTTTTTGTTGGTTTGTTTGTTTGTTTTTGGGTTTTTTGGCAGCGCTCAGGGGTTACTCCTGGCTCTATGCTCAGAAATCACTCCTGGCAGGCTCAGGGGACCAACTGGGATGCTGGAATTCAAACCACCGAACTTCTGCATGAGAGGCAAATGCCATACCCCCATGCTATCTCTTCAGCCTTGAGAGCCACATTTTTTAAAACCGAAAATACATAGAATGGTACACTGCTTTTAGTTTCAATAAGTTTTTATTGAGAATATTTTGCATACACGTATCCACATAGGTCGGGAGGAAAAATAACACAACTAATAAAATAAAAACTTTAGAATGATATTATTTATCAATAATGTTAAATTCCATAAAATTTGCCTTACTATGTAGAGAAAATTACATCATGACAATGACTGACAAAGTCACAAACACTAATGTGAACATTGGCCTCGCATTTCCTTGGATAGTTTGAGTAAGTCAGGTTTGTATGTTGTTTTTAATTTTAGGCATGATTCCAGGTTCTCACCAATGAGATGATTACTCAATTTACTCTTGATAAGATTCATGCTTGATAATGATTGCATAAATATGTAGACCGAACAAGGAAAGAACAGCAAATGCTAGCTTTTGTAGTTGCGATTACTATTCAGGTGTTAAAAATCAACATATCTTCCTTCTCCAGGTCTTTCGAAGCAGACCACTTGTGCAGTGAACTAAGTTCACATTTGCATTTTCAAATCTTTCCAAATTAGCACAAAGACTTTCAAATTTCGAGCTCCACAGTTCTTTGTTTTTAAAACCAGCAATTGCATTTCAAAGTTACCAATGTCGATATTAAAGTAAGAAAAATTTAATTCCATTACAGTGGCATCCAGAGATTTTTTAATAAAGGCCAACGCCGCTTTGCTCTTTCTGAAATCCTGAAATCACTTGAGAAAGCTTCCCTCATATTTAAAAGTGCTGTTTTAAAATAGGTAATGTCAATATCAGAATTATTTTCTTGACGATGTTTCAATAGGCCTGGAAGGTGAATCAAAGTTTCTCTGTCAAAATTTTGAGCAAAAACAGATAATTTTTTTCAAACAAAATAACTTATTCTAACATCGATAAAATTGTGTTTCCTTCCCCTGTAGTTTATGACTAAGCTATTTATATGTGAAGTAACATCCACCATGAAATACAGTTTTTGAATCCACTGATTGTTAATTCTGGATAGTGAACACCCTTCTTAAGGAAAAATGCTTTGATTTCTGATAATAAGGAAGCAAAACGTTTCAAAACATTTCCTCTTGTTATTTATTTATCCTCTGTTATTTATCTGTTTAAGACACGCTGGATGGCACACTGTTATTTGTGGATGACACCCTATTGTGGAGGATCTGTGGATGATGCCTGTTATGTGGGAACTGATCACTGCTGGGTGTGCCCCCCCCCACCAAAAAAAAAAAGCAAAAAAAAAATAAACGTGTTCCTTCTTGTAGATATAGTGCTTTGTTTTCAACTCTGACATAGTGATGATGCAAAATAAGATCATTTCTATCTTAAAGCATTTTAGGGTACATATGTATATATATATATATATATATATATATACATATATATATACATAAAACAGAAGAATTTGTTTCTATGTTCTTAGTAATGACTTAAAAGAGTACTTCAATATATGTACTGAGCTTTTCTAAATGAAATTATATGGGTAATGACACCTTGAATTAAGTTTGGATTTGCTTATGTTCTTATTAAATAACAAATCTGTAGAAGAAGAGAACTGGCTTACTAGATATAGTATTAAAATATCCTTTATCAGGTGCAAGCAGTAAGGTGTTTGCCTTGCATGCAATTAACCTAGGAGAGACCGTTTTTCAATCCCCTGTAGTCCCATATAGTCCCCAAGCCACGAGTGATTTATGAGCAAATAGCAAGGAGTAACTCCTGAGCTTCACTGGGTGTGGTCTAAAAACAAAAAATAAAAAAATAATATATGGGTCGGAGAGATAGCATGAAGGCAAGACGTTTGCCATGCATGCAGAAGGATGGTGGTTAGACTACTGAATCCCCTATGGTCCCCAGAGGCTGCCAGACAATTTCTGACATAGAGCCAGGAGTAACCTCTGAGCAGCACCCAGTGTGACCTCCGAAAAATAAAATAACATATCCTTTATAATAAATAATTCATAAGAACCTATGATATTATGAATATTTTAGTTATTAAGCGCAACAGGAAAATTTTTATAATTAATTTAAATACTGAAAATATATCTACCATAAGTAATAGGTTATTTTGTTGATCTGGTTGTTATTTTTTTCTTTCTCATTTTTCATCTATCAATACTTAATTTTTTTATTTTATTTTCAGAGTTTTTTGAAAATAAGTCTAATTTTATGTGAAAAGGTAAAATTTGTCAAAATATTTACATTATTTATTACCTAATTTTTTATTTTACTTATTTAACTTTTGGGTTTTGAGCCATATTCATCTATGTTTAGAGTTTACAATGACTCTACACTTAGGTATATTGCCTAGCAGTACTTAGGAGTCTAGATAAGGTATATAGGAACAAATTCTGATTGACTATATAGAAGACAAGTACCTGTTTTTTGTGGTGTATCTCCAGCCCCTATTTTTAAATTTTTATTAACAATGCATTAATGAGCATTAACATAAACCACACAATTTAATATATTTTAATATTTAAAATATTTTAATAACATTGAATAATTAATTAGCATTAATGTAATCCTTTTTATGAAGTCTTTTAATATAGTTGACTTGTTTTTATATCAGATTAAACCAAGCATTACTTATGAAATCTAAAAAAATAGGAGCCAGAGTGATAGCTCAGTGGTAGGGTGTTTGCCTTTCATGCAGTTGATTCAGGATGGACCTCGGTTTGATCCCTGGTGTCCCAGATGGTCTACCATTCAGGAGTGATTTCTAAGCTCATACCTGGGAGTACTCCTCAGAGTCACCAGGTATGACCCAAACCCTCCAAATCTAAAAATATATTCCTGTATATTTAAAGTCTAAAATCCATGTAATGACATTAAAAAGAAAGTGTGTATACCGACCTTATTACCATCAATCCCTTTATGTAGATTACATATTCTAAAATAGTCTATATTAATATGGTCTTGAGTTTCTCCTGTGTGTCATTACCATGATTGAAATGGACATAACTTAAAAAAGTCTCATATGCTTCATATTAAAGTAATTGGGGCCCGGGAGATAGCATGGAGGTAAGGCTTTGCCTTTCATGCAAAAGGTCATCAATTCGAATCCCGGTGCCCCATATGGTCCCCAGTGCCTGCCAGGAGCAATTTTTGAGCACGGAGCCAGGAGTAACCCCTGAGCACTACCGGGTGTGACCCAAAAACCAATAAATAGATAAATAAATAAAGTAATCAATAATGAACAAGATATTAAGGAATATCTGCTTTACATCCATCATTCACATTTTTGTGACATTACATCTGTTCTGTATACTTTTAGATATATGTATATATATTTATATAAACACATATGTGTAAAAATAATGTCATATAGTCTATACATATTTTTCTATTTTATTTGTAAGGCAGATGGACAGCACAGAACTATAGCCAATTTTGGGGAATGACCTTAGAAGAAGGTTTCAAAAATCGTCTTGGTACCTTGCCACCTAGCCCCATGCTTCTGAGTATGAATGAAATGCTGGTAAGTGGGTTTTTTGACTTAGGTGTTTCTGTTTGACTGTGAGTAATTATATATGGAGATGATATTTATTTATAACTTCCCATTTGTGTGAATTCATTATAATTGAGTATGTATAAATTATAAATTGCCACATGGAAGAAATAAGATATTATAGACATGAACTAAAATGATTAGTAAGTTTTGTCCCCTCAAGAATTAAAATTTTCCATTAATATAATACCTTCTACTTACCTAATAAATTGTTTTATATAAAACTCTCCCATTTCCTAATAGTCTTACGCTTTGCATTATTTTATTGGTGTTTCCATCATACTTAAAATGTATTATTGTTAGGGTATAAAGTTGAAGGATGAGACTACACAATTGAAATAAAGCAAGGTTTTATTTTTCAACCAACAAGCTAAAAATTGACCATCAGGGCCACCTCCTGAAAGTAACAACCCGGCCCAGGGGTCACAAGCCAGGTTATATAGGGTTAGAAGCAGGAAGTCTTGGTCTTTAAGTTGATTCACTGTTGTGTAGGGTGTTTCTAGAATGTATCATCATGAGTTTTTATGTTTCATGTTTTTTTTTAATGACTAGATATCTATGGTGATATATTGTGGCTCTAAGCCACAATATATTGTGTCTGTATCAATATTGTAGGGATAGGAACTTAGTCCTTATTTAGAATTTAACCTTATAAACCTGAAATGGAAACTTAAACAAATGGAGTCACTTCTGCTCCAGGCTTCACAGTAACCTTCCAATAAGAGGTATCTTAAAAAGGCTTCTAATACTCTAAGTCTTTTTTAGTCCCGGGGGAAGGGCAGTTTAAACACTAACCCCTGAGCTCTCTTTGACACATAAACTATCCAGTTGATATGTAATTGGCTCCTACTGCCTGTGGTAAAAGCCAGACACAGGACATTTCCCCATTACTTGATTACATACTTCACTACAATGAAGACATCAAGGCTATCTCTAAGCCCTTAACTCTGGAGAAAACAGGTTACTTGTAATTGGGTGGATTATGAACCAACAGAGTTCTCATTAGATTTTTAATATATTTACTTTAGAAAGATATAGTCCCCTAGGTTTTTTATTCATTTCCTGTAGTAGAAAAAGATAACTGGTAGGCGAATGGAAAACAATAGCTGCTTTTATTACTGAGTAGCTAAATTATGAGCTTTTATTACTTTTATTTATTACTGAGTAGCTAAATTATGAGCTCAGAACTCAGAGAAGAAATTTCATACTAATGCTTTTGTAATTCTTAGTGGTGCATTTATTAACCACATTATAAAAACAGAAGAACTGTAAAAGAGAAGTCCATTCACACCAAATTTATGAAAAGTAAAAATTACTACAGAATTGCTGACATTGTGAAGCTTGGGCATTTTAAATTATCTGCATGTAAAATGATTCCTAGATTTCTAATAGTCATTATGACTAATTAAAGTTTAAAGGAAAAAATATAAATTTGACTATCATTTTGAAATTCCATTGTCAGTAAAACATAAAATCTTTATAGGTGAGCCCTATATAAATTATTTTAGCGGCCTAATTATAAAATAAACTTGCCAAAAATGTTGTTGTTGTTGCTTCTCCTGTTTTCTTTTTTCACTAGTGTCTTCTCTTAAAGAGAAAAAGAGAAAGAATCATTTAAGAAAGGTACATTGGGTCTTTTAAGAATAATGTTGTTCTTTCCCCTGCTTTTATTAATAACAACAGCCAACTAAATTCTTTTTGAGTGTATATATACTGATTACATTATCTCAGAAATTTTATTTAAGCTTGAGGTTTTTTTTTTTTTTTTTTTGCAAATTGGTATATTTTATGTTTAGAAAATAATGAAGCCTATTTTTTTCCAAGTTGCATTTGCCATAGCAAATCTAATCTTGAATCAGTTATTGGCTGCTGAGCAATATTTTGCATAAAATTTTCTGTGGGGATATTTAAATGAAGAATAGTAATGGTTAAAACTTGGTATAAGTGGTTATTTAGTGCAATGGATTAATGTGTAATATAGTTGTGTGGTAATTCAAGGAAAGTAGTAAAGAGTTTTCAACTATCTACAAGGGTTCGTTACCCACTTATGATAAAAATAGTTTATTTCCATGGTGTAGTACTTTGAGTTCTAGAGATCTTTCAAAATGTTTTCCAGTCTTAGTTTTGCCCTGATATATGATAAAATATAAGAAAGTTAGACATAGTCAATACAAATTGAGTTGAAGTAACTTTAGAAAATAAAGCTAAAAACTGGGGCCAGTGAGGTGGAGCTAGAGGTAAGGCATCTACCTTGCAAGCACTAGCCAAGAAAGGAGCACGGTTCAATCCACTGGCAACCCATATGGTCTTCCCAAGCCAGGGGCAATTTCTGAGTGCTTAGCTAGGAGTAACCCCTGAGCATCAAACAGGTGTGGCCGAGAAAAAAAACCCAAAACAAAACAAAACAAAAAGCTAAAAAAGAATTCATTCTTAGATTGGTAACTACATAGAAAATACCCCATTTTGCTAAATTACTTCTGAGTACACTGCAAATGAATATGATATTTTTTTGTTTTGGTGCCACAACCCGATGATACTCAGGGGATATCTCTGACTATGCTCTAAGAAATCGCTCCTGGCTTAGGGATCATATGGGACACCAGGGATCTAAATGAAGTCCATCCTGGATCAGCCAATTGAAAGGCAAATGCCCTGTGACTGCGCTATCACTCCTGCCCCGGGAATGAATATGCTTTTGTGCATATATGTCTGAATAAAAATTTTTCTCTACCTTTCTACAATTTAAAAAAAATTAGCACAGGATGGTCTCTGTGTATAGTTGTGATTACTAGTGTCCAACATCGGTAATTATTTGCAAAGAAACATAACTGTCTTCAGACTCAAATACATATCCACTTCTCAGATTATTTAGACAAAAATAGGGTTGGTTATTGTTTTTAATTTTTATTGAAACCAATGTGAATTACAAGTCTTTCACAGTTATATTTAATGTACATATTGAGAGTGAATTAAGCAAAAAATAAGGTTGATTATATTTATTTGAAACCACTATGAATTTCAAATCCTTCACAGTTATATTTAAGGTACATAGTAAGAATGGATTAGGGCAATTACCACCACCAGGATGACCTCTCTTCCCACTGTTCCCAGCATGGGTCCCATAACTCTACCCTTAGCTTTATGAACTATGTAACAGGTCCATTTTTTTTTTTTTTGGTTTTTGGGTCACATCCGGCAGTGCTCAGGGGTTACTCCTGGCTCCATGCTCAGAAATTGCTCCTGGCAGGCAAGGGGGACCATATGGGGCACCGGGATTCAAACTGATGACCTTTTGCATGAAAGGTAAATGCCTTACCTTCATGCTATCTCCTGGACCCCATAACAGGTCCTTTTTGTATATAGTTTGTTGTGGTTTAGCTCTCTCAATTCTTTTCATGAACTTTGAATTGATATTTAAGACTGATCATTTTTTTTTTTTTGGTTTTTGGGCCACACCCAGTGACACTCGGGTTACTCCTGGCTATGCGCTCAGAAGTCGCCCCTGGCCTGGGGGACCATATGGGGCACGGGGGATCGAACCGCAGTCTGTCCAAGGCTAGCGCGGTAAGGCAGGCACCTTACCTTCAGTGCCACCGCCCGGCCCCAGACTGATCATTTTTTATTTTCACTCAATGCTCATGAGACTGCTTTTCCCCAGTACCATCTACATTTTTTCTTAGTTTGTAAGAAGACATAAAAATATGAGGCAGAACAAGATGATTTATGTTTTATGGTTCTGATTAAAAAGAAAAAAGAAAAAGATAATAAGTGGGCTAGAGCACCTGTCTAGAGGCTATAAATATAAAATAAAAAAAGAAAAAGAAAAGGGGAAACTGGTAAGGCGAGGTTGTTTTTTTTGTTTTGTTTTGTTTTGTTCCATAGAAACATTAATTATTGTGGGAATTAGAAAGGATATTCCCTTGGCCTAAGATGTATCTCTTAGCATACTGTCAAGAGCCCTACTACAGGTTCCTGACCTGTTCAATATCGAAACCAAAATATTTCTTTGTGTTTTCAGGAAAAGTTCTGCTTGGTCGTGGTTGTCAAAGTCAGTCCTCTGTAAATGGA
This sequence comes from Crocidura indochinensis, assembly GCA_004027635.1. Lineage (NCBI taxonomy): Eukaryota > Metazoa > Chordata > Mammalia > Eulipotyphla > Soricidae > Crocidura > Crocidura indochinensis. The sequence continues at coordinate 11,725 of PVKC010001422.1, forward strand.
GATCTTGGTTTTTGCACAGATTCTAGGACAAAGTCTAGGGTAGAGTCTTTCTTTATGGTTGCAGAAATTCTGCTCACTCATGGTTTTTGTAGTCAGTTTTCTATATTTAGTGATTTTGGTTTTTGCATCAAAGGATGGAGTGTTTTCTAATATCATCTAAATGTTATGTGATAAGGTAGGAAAATCTGCCCTTTAATCAAGTTGTTGCTGCATCCTTGTCAAAAGGGTGACATATGAACATATCCTAGGCAAATTAGTACCAGAGCAGGTATTAGGGACTCCCCTGGGGAGAGTTTGCTTGCTGGTGCTGCTTCAGCGAACTATGCCATTTCTAAGGTTAAGATCTTGAGTTTGGGCTTACGTGGTCGATGTTCAATCACATGAGTTCAATTATATGAGTCCTCATGACATATGTTCAGGATGGACAACACCCTGTATTGTAAAAGCTATGGGTTTTTATTCCTAGTGTATAAGAACTTGTTTCTATATGTAATATTTCCTCATTTAATGTGCCTGTGCAAAAGAAATTATGCCATATTATATTGTTGGTCCATTGAGGGGGGTACTAAAAAAGACAAGCTATACATTCCCTATTCCCTGGATTTTACCTGAGCTTATACCCAAGCAAGACTATTATACTAGAATTTTATATAAGCAGAACCAAAACAAGAAAAATAAAAATTAGAACTTAATAAAACAGCATTTTCTTTCAAATTTCTCCAATACTTACTGTGCCTCTGCAAAAAAAAAAGGTGGGGGGGGACAAAACCTCGCCACACTGGTCCTTCTTTTTTTCTCTTTTTTTGTGTTGTTGTTTAGTAGTTGTTTATTGTGACTGTTGGGTACTTAGTAGTTGCTTTTTCTTCATTTTTAATCTTTTTTCCCATTTTCTTCTTTTAAATTGATATTAATAGCTCCTAGATGGATTTCTCCCAGTTTTTTATTGTTCTTTTTCCCCGAACAGAACACAGAACTTGAATTATTTTGTTCTGTCTCATAAATTAAGGACTAAAAAGACAAAAGAGAAAGTGAATGGTACCAGGAGAAAACAGTAACATGAACATTAAATAGAAATAATTAATGATCATGCCTAAATACCAAACCCAAAGTCATGACAACAGGATAAAGATCTACAACATGTTATATAAAAAGGAGAGGAGTATCGGATGCATGCTGGGAACAGGGTCAAATGGATGTCTACATTGGTGGTGGGGAATTGCCCTAATTTACTGTCATTATGTACCTTAAATATAAATGTGAAAGACTTGTAATGTATATGGCTCTAAAAATAATTAAAAAAATAATGAATATAACAATATATTGTGGAAGCACAAGACAATAGTTTTTATTAAGCTAACATCACCCTAATACTAAATCCAAACAGAGATCCTACAAGAAAAGAAATATACAGAACAATATATCTGATGAACAGAGATGCAAAGATCCTACACAAAATACTAGCAAATAAGTTCCAACAACTCAGAGATGAAAAGATCCTCATCAAAATCATAGTAAATAGAATCCAACCCTCATCAAGAGATCATACCCCATGACCAAGTAGCATTCATACCAGATATACAAGGATTGTTTTTACATATGCAAATCTATAAACATAATACAACTTATCAACAAAAATGCAAACCATATGAACGTATCAATAGAGAAAAAAACATTCAATAATGGCCAACACCCATTCTTGATAAAAACCCTCAATAATATGTGAATGGAAGAAACTTTTCTAAATATAATCAAGGCCATATACCACAAGCTACTGGAAAATTAATATTCTCAAGGGAAATAAACTAAAAGTCTTTTTTTCTAAAATATGGAACAAGACAAGGATTTCCTCTCTCACAATTTCTATTATACATAGTACTGGAAGTACTTACCATAGCAATTAGGTAAGTAAAAGATATCAAGGGCATGCAGATAGAAAGGGAAGAAGTTAAGATCTTACTGTTTGCATATGACATGTTTCTATAATTATAAAACCCTAAATATTCAAAGATTCTAGAAACTATAGTTCAAATAGCTAATTTGCAGGCTACACAATTAACATGAAACAATCAATGTCCTTCTTATACATCAATAATAATAGAAAAGAAATGAGCAGTCAAAATTCCATTGACAGTAGTATCACAGAAATTTAAATACCTGGAGAGAACTTAAAAAGTGAAAGACCTGGGGCTGGAATGATGGTACAGCAGTAGGGTGTTTGCCTTGCATATGACTAGTGTAGGATGAATCGTGGATTGATCCTTGGCATCCCATATGGTCCCCAAAGCCAGGGGTAATTTCTGAGTGCATAGCCAGGAGTAACACCTGAGTGTCACTGGTGTGGCCCCCTGAAAAAAAAGAGGAAAAAAAAGAAGTGAAGGATCTATACAAAGAAAATTACAAAACACTTTTTCAGGAAATAAGAGGACACAAATACATGCAGTTAGTCAAAAGGGACACTAAAATATGCTCCACATAACTAATTATCAGAGAGATGCAAATCAAAACAGCAATGAGGTACCATTTCACACCACAGAGACTGGCACCAACACAAAGAACAAGATCAGTGATGGCGGGGATGCAGGGATAAAGGAACTCTCATTTACTATTGGTTAGAATGCTGTCCTGTCCAGCTTTTATGGAAAACAATGTGTAGATTACTGAAAAACTGGAAATTGAGCTCCCATATGATCCAGCAATATACCACTCCTAGGCATATACTCTAGGAACCTAAAGATACAACACAAAAATACCTTCTGAACACCCATATCTATTGCAGTGCTATCTATATACAATAACCAGAATTTGGAAACAACCAAGGTGCCCAACAACAGATGAGTGGCTAAAAACTATGGTACATATACATTATGAATACTATGCAGTTCTCAGGAAAATTGAAGTCATGAAAATTTTCTATACATGGATGAATAAGGAAAGTATTATGCTCTGCCATTAAGTCAGAAGGAGAGAAATATATACACAAAATAATCTAACTTATATGTGGGACTTAATAAAAATAAAAAATCAGTAATAATATTCAGAGACAATAGAAATTAGGACTGGAAAAATCTTCTTATTATTTGAAGCTTGCCACAAAGAGTAGTGAGTTCAGTTAACTACAATAACAATTTTCGCGAGTTTTGAGTGAAAGAAATATTATTCCTTTCTTGAATACAGGTAGCACATGAGGGAGAAGGGAGCTGGGGTCAATGGTGGTGGGAATATTGCACTGGTGAAGTGGAGTGTTCTTTTTATAATTGAAATCCAAATACAGAAGTGTTTGTAATCATGGTGCTTAAATAAATATGTATAAAATATATAAATACATTTTGTCTTCTAAAATGTTTTTAAAAAGTTGCCAATTCTTCAATCATAATTAAAAAGTTATAAAATCAAGTACCTATACTTATCAGATCTAACCTCATAGTGGAGCTGTTTGAAAACTAATACATATAAACAAGCTTGCTATAAAATATAAAACTTGATGAGAAAGACTAATGTATCTAATGTTTTCTAAAATACTGCATTAAATTCATAGTTTAATAGTATAATATTTCAGTTACTGTATTTGCCGGCATATAAGACGACTGGGCATATAAGACGACTCCCTAATTTTGCAATGAAAACATAGGTTTAGGCCTATATTCACAGTATCAGGCAGAATGTTCCTGTGCTGCAACTGTATGTACCACAGTGAGTCAATCACAACAAGCAAAGGTTCAAAGGTTATACTGTAATAGACTTCCTCTCTGAATCTGGCCAATCTAGGCAGGCTTTTTACAGTGTAGATTTGGGTCCAGAACATTGTCTAATTTGCATGCATAAAAAGTCTGCTTGGATTGGTTGAGTTAGAGAGGTGGTCCGAGCAGCCTTGCAGTGATTGGTGCAAGATCAAGTTGGAAAATTTGTTTTGTGGCAATATTTAGACAATTTTCATTTAGCGCCATATTGAAACATTTTTCGGGATATACTCGGTGTATAAGATGACCCCCGATTTTTGGTTGACCTATTTGTTCAAAAGTAGTCTAATATGCCTGAAAATACAGTACCCAATGAAAATTTGTATGATTTAATTTGCATTGAAACTTATAAGTGAATGTGTTTTCTATGACTTGTTGGAAGTTAAAGTAAAAGAACATCTTGTTTATTGTATGATAACTAAGATGTATCCATTATTGGATTAAGAAATAAAATTTAGGGGCCGGGCGGTGGCGCTGGAGGTAAGGTGTCTGCCTTGCCTGCGCTAGCCTAGGACATACCTCGATTTGATCTCCGGTTTCCCATATGGTCCCCCAAGCCAAGAATGACTTCTGAGCTCAAAGCCAGGAGTAACCCCTGAGAGTCACTGGGTGTGGCCCAAAAATAAAAAAAATAAAATAAAATAAATAAAATTTAGGCCTGGCCAGTGATCCTGACTGTAAGAAAATGTGAGTGTTGACTGTATATGTTTTTCTACTGTTATGTCTCTTGAACCTCTCGGGAGTGGACTGAAGAGGGCCCAGAAAAATAGCTCTCCCAGAGACTGGAGAAGAGCATGGCTACTCTGCTTTGCTTCGCAGTTGTGCACTCTTTCTACTGAAAGAATGCCACTGCAACAAGAAGAAAAAAATCACACTAGGAACTGTGCTGGATCACTGAAGCCCAGCATTTCTCTCCGGACTGGCTTCTCTGCTGTGTGCTAGAGCCTAAGATTTGATACTGTTTGAGGCTTCATCCATAGAGAGCTGCTCTTCCTTGGAGGTGACTCAACCTACCCAGAAAGGGTGAAGCCAGAGAAGCGTGGCCCCAAGCATCATTTAGCCAATGAATATCACCACAACATGTAGCAAAATCCACAATTCAAGTGTGACAATGGTGAAAGAATGCAGGCCAGCATCAGGCATAGAGAATGAAGGTGGAAACTCTGATGACTGGAAAATGGCCAACCAACTAGTCAGTCACTCAGATAAGGAATTTAGAGAACAAATATGGAAGATGCTCACAGAACTCAAAGAACCCATCGATTGAGTGGAAAAGAACACTAATAAAAACCAAGAAAATATGAAGACGGAAATCAGAAATCTCCAAAATGAAATAACAGGTCAAATTACAGGTCTGAAAAACTCAGTGAATGAATTGAATGACAAAATGGATAAGCTCTCCAACAGGGTAACAGAAGCTGAGGATAGAATTAGTGCTCTGAAAGATGAGATAAATAACAACTACATACAGCAGGAAAGATTGAAAAAAAAAACCTTAAAGCAATTGAACAGACAATGGATAAATTAGTCAAAGAATGTGAACAGATGAAAATAGAAGTCTTTGATAAGCTCAACAAAAACAACTTAAGAATCATTGGAGTCCCAGAGACCCAGGAAGAAAACCTCCAGGAAGAATTAACGGTCAAGAACATCATAAAAGAGAAACTACCAGTACTAAAGAATATATGCTATCAAATATTGCATGCCCGAAGAGTACCAACTAAGAGACCCAGATAAAACACCCCAAGTCACATCCTAGTCACAATGACAAATCCCACAGATAGAGACAGAATTCAGAAAGCAGCAAGATCAAAAAGGGAAATTACATTCAAGGAAGCATCCTTGAGTTTTACAGCAGACCTGTCACCAGAAACACTCAAGGCCAGAAAGCAGTGGTAGGACATAGTGACAAAACTCAATGAAATGAATGTTTGCCTAGAATAGTGCACCAAGCAAAACTCACTTTCAGGTTCGAAGGAAGAATACATGGTTTCACAGACAAACAACAGCTCAGAAACTTTACAGACTCAAAACCAGTCTTAGGAGAAAAACTGAAAGACCTAATTTAAGACAAGACTGACCAACAGACACACCAAACTTTGATATAAAGATGGCACTAAATCCCAGGACAATTCTTTCTCTCAATGTCAATGGACTAAATGCACTAGTTAAGAGATACAGAGTGGCTAAGTGGATCAAAAAACTCAATCCAACCTTTTGCTGGTTGAATGCGGGTTGACCACCTTAATAGTCAGAACAAACATAGACTCAAAATAAAATGCTGGAGGAAAATCATCCAAGCAAACAACACCCATAAAAATGCTGGAGTGGCCATACTAATATCAGATGATGCAAACTTTATACTCAGGAATGTTGTAAGGGACAAAGATGGACATTTTGTATTAATCAAGGTATATGTTCAGCAAGATGAAATCACTCTCCTAAACAGAAATGCACCAAATGAGGGGCCAGCAAAATATTTAATACAATTGTTGACAAATCTGAAAAATAATATCAATAACAACACAATAATTATAGGGGTCTCAACATGGCTTTGTCAACACTTGATAGGTCAACCAGACTGAAAACCAACAAGAATATACTAGACATGAGAAGAGAAATGGAAGAAAGATGTCTAGTATATATATACTAGGGGTCTAGTATATATATATACTATATATATATATACTATACTATATATACTATATATATATAGAGAGAGAGACAGAGAGAGAGAGGACACTCCATCCCCCAGAAACCTGGATACACAGATAGGGGCTAATATCCAAAATATGCAGGGCACTGACAGAACTCTACAAAAGAGAAACATCTAATCCCATCAAAAAAATGGGGAGAAGAAATGGACAGACACTTTGATAAAGAAGAAATACAAATGGCCAAAGGCACATGAAAAAATGCTCCACATCACTAATCATCAGGGAGATGCAAATCAAAATAACTATGAGGTACCACCTCATAGCACAGAGATTGGCACTTATCACAAAAAAATGAGAATAATCAGTGTTGGCGGGGATGCGGTGAGAAAGGAACTTTTGTCTACTGCTGGTGGGAATGCCGTCTAGTTCAACCTTTCTGGAGAGCAATATGGATATTCCTACAAAAACTGGCAATTGAGATCCCATATGATCCAGCTACACCACTCCTAGGAATATACCCTAGGAACACAAATATACAATACAAAAACCCCTTCCTTACACCTATATTTATTGCAGCACTATTTACCATAGCAAGACTCTGGAAACAACCAAGATTCCCTTCAACAGATGAATGGCTAAAGAAACTGTGGTACGGGCCTGGAGAGATAGCACAGCGGCGATTGCCTTGCAAGCACCCAATATAGGACCAAAGGTGGTTGGCTCAAATCCCAGTGTCCCATATGGTCCCCTGTGCCTGCCAGGAGCTATGGAGCTATTCTGAGCAGACAGCCAGGATTAGCATCTGAGCACCGCTGGGTGTGGCCCAAAAACTAAAAAACAAACAAACAAAAAAAAAAACAAAAAAACTAAAAAAAAAAAGAAGAAGAAAAGAAAAAGAAAAAAGAATAAAGAGAAAAGAAACAAGAAACGTGGCACATATACACAATGGAATATTATACAGCCATCAGGAGAGATGAAGTCATGAAATTTTCCTATACATGGATGTACATGGAAGCTATTATGCTGAGTGAAATAAGTGAGAGAGAGATGCAGAATGGTCTCACTCATCTATGGGTTTTAAGAAAAATGAAAGACATTTCACAACAATTTTCAGGGACAAAAGAGAGAAGCGCTGGACATTACAGCCCACCTCATGAACCTCACCACAAAGAGTGATGAGTTTAGTTAGAGAAATACTTACTTTGCGAACTATCCTAACAATGAGAATATATGAGGGATTTAGAAAGCCTGTCTAGAGTGCAGGTGGGGGCTTGTAGTGGAGGAGGATTATTTAGGACATTGGTGATGGGAATGTTGTACTGGTGATGGGGGGGTGTCATCTTATATGACTGAAACCCAACCACAATCATGTTTATAACCAAGGTGTTTAAATAAAAAATATTTAAAAAATAAATGGAAAAAAGAAATAAAATTTATATAGTTAGCTATATATATTAAAATTGTGTATATAATGCATAAAATAAGATTGATTGGATTTATTTTTCTGTACATTGTGGTAAGACAAACTGTTTCCTCTTTTAATGTATATTTCAATGACTTTTACTTAATGTTAGTCATTGAGCTATGTATATCATTCAAAGGTCTAGAGAGCATGGAGCCGTGGGTACAATCCTTAGCACTATATGGCAAAATGAATATTTCTAGGAGTAAACTTATTAAGTCAGGATTAGCTTTTGAGCACCACCAGTTGCCACTTCTCACCTCTATGCCTCAAAGTCAAATAATGAGAAAAATATGTTCTTCTTCTGGAAGAACAGGTTGTTGAAATATTTTTAATTTAATTTTTTATTGAGGCATGTGGTTACAAAATTTTTTATTGTTGTTTATCAGTCATATAATGTACACCATCCTTCACCAGCGCACCCATCTGCCAACAACTTCTCCTGTTTTTCTCCCACCTTGACTTCTCTAGGGCAGGCCTGTCTCTAGGGCAGGCAATATACTTCTCTCTCTTTCATTATACCTCCCTTCCTTTCTCTCTTTCTCTATCTTTCTTTTTCATTTATGCACTGTGATTTGCATTTTTTCTCTTTTAGCAACAATTTCTTGTCCAGAGCAAAATTTTCCAACTATCATTTTTGCAGATTCTTCTCTTTTCGAACTGCACTCACCACTCGTTGTGGGGGAGCTTCCTACCATGAGATTAGCTTCCTAATCATTATCTCTGTTGTCTTTGGATATTGTTATTATGCTATATCTTGACTTTCTTATATACCACACATAACTGCACTTCACAAAAATAGAAACAACCATTGCTGGCATGGATGTGGGGAGAAAGGGATTTTCATTCACTGCTGGTGGGAATGCAAACTGGTCCAGGTTCTTTAGAAAACAATATGGATACTCCTCAAAAAGCTATACATTTAGCTTTCATGTAATCCGCTATACCACACCTACAGATATACCCCAGAAACACAAAATTACAAAACACTCTTCACTCCTATGTTCAGAGAACATAGTGATTTACAATAGTCAGAATCTGGAAATAACCCAGGTGCCCAATAATAGATGAGTGGCTACACAATGGGATACTATGACATTGTTACTGAAAATTAAGTCATAAATGTTAGCTATACATAGATGAACATAAAAATTATTATGCTAAGTAAAATTAGTCTGAGAAGGGGATGAGCATATAAATTTTGTTTTTGTATTTGGGTTACACCTACAGTGCTTAGGACTTACTCCTGGCTCTGTATTCTGAAATCACTCTGTACTCAGGGATCACTCTTAGAAAACCATCTGGGATGGTGGAGATTGAACCTGGGTCAGGTTCATGCAAAGCAAGCATCTTACCCGCTGTACTAATTCTCCAGCCCCAGGGATTGAAAATTATTTTATCTAACTTGAAAAATGTGTTTTAACTTAATGCCATATACGGTAAATTGAAGGTTTTGTGAAAACTGGAGCACTGATTACAAACGTGTGAACTGGTTATGTACTTTAATATTGAACAGAAACATCTATTTTGTTCATAAAAGTAACATTGAACTCTCAAATACAAAAACAGATGTACAAATAACATCAAGTCTCCCAAAACACAATAGATTCTGCTGATGCCATGACACAAATAGCATGGGGGTAGATTATGCTTAAGATTATTATTTTCATCAGTTCATCTCAATCCTTCTCATCTAGGATGGGTAAAGCCAGTCACTGAGTGTGCCTTTCAATATTCTGCTATATCTGAGCCAAGAGTTTGAAAACGAAAAGAATGTCAGAGTATTTAGTATGTGAATAATAGTCCATTTCTTTCTCTTTTCCTCTCTTCCTTGAGTAAAAATGTAAACAACCTCTTCAACAGACTTTATAAAATTCATTTGCATACTACCTTCAGTTGAACTCAAGGCAATATGTCTTATTTCTCAATCTCTATTCGATGTTTCAACTTTGTTTTCCAAACTAGTCATAGTTGCATGTTTAGATTGTAACATAATTGAACATGAACAGAATAGTGGGCCTAAATATTCACCATGGGAAAATCTCCAAAAACAAATGTGTTTATGGATTCTCCCAATTTGAATCTCTATTCCAAAGGATTCTTCAAAAATTGTGTTCCAGAGAACACAATTGTGTTTTTATTAGATTTCTCTAATAAAAATGACATGAAACTAAATAAAATTCCTTGCAATGTTTATGTAAAATGTAAACATTATTTCCATTTGTTAGAGTCTAACAATAGTTTATAAAACATGCAATAAATGAAAATAAAGTACATTTAATTAAAATAAAACATTGTTTTTCAGAGCTGTTTGATTAATCAACTCCTTATCTTGTAATTACTTATTATAATTCCATAGAATTATTCTAAGGAAATTATTTGAGAAAATTTCATCATGTATATGTATATGTTTTCAGGTTTTCTAAAATTGAAGTATTTATTATATTTGATGTTATGCTGGGCTTCAGCAAAATATTATATCACCTGTATAGCTTTAAAGGCATTTTTTCCTAGTAAACATTTAACTTACCTGAGAATGACAAAAATCTAAAATTATAGTGAGTTAAAAATGTAATTTTTTCTCCCAAATAAATTAAATTGGTGGCTCTGGAATTCAATATTTATACATTAGATTAATATTAGATTAATAAAAGTATTGGTGGGGCCAGAGCTATAGTATAGCTTGTTTGAATTGCACACAGCTAACCTGGATTCAGTCCCCAAAATTCCAAGGTGATTCCTGAACCGGAGTAAGCCAAGGACTCTGCTGAGTGTGACCACAAAACTAAAATAACATATGGGAGTTTTTAATGGTGAAAGGGTAATTTATGCAAATTGAAATTACCTAATGTTCACTGGCTTAGAGTCATACTGATTTCAAAAGAAGAAGTGAGAATTTATTTGATACTTTACAATAAAAAATTAAATAATTGGAAGGATATATGCATGAAAAACAGGAATGTGCAGTGAAAAACAACTGTACATAGCATTCCAGTTGATGAAATGAAGATATATTAAGTTCCATAGTTTTTTTCAAGGAACTTCCATAAGTGTAAATTTAGAAATATTACAGATAGTTCATGTAGATTTATTTTAGGGGCCAATGGTGAAATTTCAAATGCTAAATGCCAGTTTCAACAAACACTGGAAAAATTCCAGTACTTGCAACATTTTAAGTTTTGACTGATACTGTGTCACAATTGGTGGGTACTGAGAAGTCACTATGAATGCAAAATGAGAAAACTCACTTCATAATGTTTCATTTGATTAAAAATATGAGGCTTGCATCTTCTAAATAATCTTAGAACATACCTAAAAAAATAAAATCAAACAAACAACCCATCCACCCTGCAGATTAGCAGTGACCGGAACATATTCTTTAGCTGCCACTGAACAAAGGGAAGGACCCACCCATACCCAGCAGCGGTGAGCCCCAGGATTCTGCCATGCTTACAGCAACGAGAAGCCAACTGGACATTTATCCATTCTCTCCACTGAGCCTTCCCATGCGTATACACTAGAGTCTCCTTCTGCTTGTCGCCTAAGTGGGTCTTGTCCCGTGCTCTCCGGGTGTTGGACAGGGTAAGCTGGGCTCTTGCAGGCCGTGGGGTGTCTGCAGCCAACAGTGGGGAGCTGTACTGTGCGCTGGTGCCAACTTCAGGTTGGGTCGAAACCCTCCTCTTGGCCATTGCAGCGCCAGCACAGGGATTGTTCTCCTCCCCTTCCTCATGGAGCTCAGGCAGACCCTGTGGTTCTCTGGGGCTGCAAGCCTGCTGTGTGGGGACAATGGCGGCCTGGAGGCAGTGCAGCCACTTTTGCTTATGGAACACATCGTTGGCTTGCAGTGTGTGTGACTGGCCCCGGGAGAGGTCTTGGCAGCGCACTCTGAAGATGTTTCTAGCTTTGTCAGAGTTGCTGAAAGCGCTCCAAAAGGAGCCACCCATCCTCACATCTCCATCCTGTAAATCCTCCAAGACCAGTTCTTGCATTGGAATGGGCTGCCAGTACACCTGGTAGTAGTGACACTTGTTCTGAGTAACAGGCCGAGTAAGAACCAAGATGTCTTGAAACAGGAAAATGTAGTTTATGTCCGTTTTTATTCTTTAGTTCTCCATGGCAAAGTAACTCTTCGTTTGTTTCAATTCCAGGATCCTTTTGCTTTTCATCCAGATACTCCAATTTGTCAATGATAGTACTGGCATTCTGATTTGACTTTTTTAGGTTGATGTTAGAAAGAACTCCTTGTATTATTATTATAGCCTCCTCCAGAAGCTGAACATCAGGGTGGTCATTCGGAGTATACTTCAGAATTTCTCTTAACAGCAACGGGTATTTGACAGGTGACTCTGAGGAATATCTAGGAAGCCCCGAAATCCAGTTTCCGTTTCTTACTGGAGAGATCAGATTCCCCGAGAATGTGACCCTAGCCAGAGGTCAAACTCTTTTATTACTTGGCTCCTCCTGCTCATGGATATTCTGGTTGTTGGCATCTAAGACGCATATAGTCCTTTTGATGGGCAGGAGACCTCTGAACTCGTCATGCGCCACCATGCTGCATGCTGAGACCCGGCCTGGGGGCGACCCTGGCAGGGGGGGGCACGTAGAGCGAACCCACGAGGTGGTTGGTTGGTGTGGGACACTCAGCCGGCCCTGGCAGCCATTGCCTGCCCCCTTGCCTGCAGGCCCAGCCCAGCCCGACTCTTCTGAGGGTCAAGCAGCCCAGCGAGAGGGCCTTGGGGCGGGGCCTCATATGATTTTTATAGGCTGTTTTTGAGTTCTGGGAATGGTAAAAATATGTGTTAATGTAAATAAATAACTCTTTTGGTTTTATACCCTATGAGAGGTTTGCTAGAAAGTTCTGTTTTTGAGTGATAAAGGTAACTTATAAATTAAGATTAAATTTGATACTCTTCTTGTCCAGTTCAAAAAATGATGCATTTAAAATATGCAATCATTCCAATATAGTAAAATTGGGACATTTAAATAATGCACATATGTATTAATAATATTTTTAGAAAGACTCTTTGATGAGATTATAGCTCTCTGATTATCATAAGTAGTCAAGTTATTCTATTCCAACCTTAAATTTTGCTGTATGTTCAATCTAACAATATATGAGCTTAAAAATCACTACACTTCACATGATAATACAGGCACTCAAGAATAATCTACTCAAGAGTAAACTACTTTGCCAACATCTAATTAATAATGTTTTATAGTAATAGACCTTAGTTTAAATAACATTTTGTCAACCAAAAATAGGTTTTAAAATTAAGTGAACTTTCCCATAACTTCAAAACTTTAAAAACATTATATAATATTTTAAGCAGTCATATAAATTCTAGGTTTTCTTTTCTTTTTTTTTTTTTTTGGGGGGGTGTCACACCGGCAGTGCTCAGAGGTTACTCCTGGCTCCATGCTCAGAAATTGCTCCTGGCAGCCACGGGGGACCATATGGGGCATCGGGATTCAAACCGATGACCTTTTGCATGAAAGGCAAATGCCTTACCTCCATGCTATCTCCTGGGCCCCTTTCATTTCTTTTTTAAAGTTATTTTATATCACAAGTAACAATTTTTTGCAAAATATTAAGTACCCTGACATTCAGGCTAAATATAAAACATTTAAATAGGTACAAATTTAGCTATTGTAGATATTTACTTTTTGTAAACTGTGTTTTTATCAGGTAAAGTATAGAAATGACAAAAGGAGCATAGCAATAAAAATTGTAAATGTTTTTATCTATTTTAAAGAGTGTCTCTTGTTTAACAAGAATGCTTAGCTTATCATTAAAATTATTGAAGTTGATTTCCTCATTTATAAAATATAATGCTCTGATTTGATCATATTTTGAGCTACTAACAAAATAATAGATAATAATACAGCATACATTGAAAGCTTCAAAACATTAAAAAATGATATTGTGAATGCATAAATTATAAAGAAAGGAGACAAAGAAGAAAAAAATTATTTGGAATATTGCTATTTATGGAAGTGAATTTATTGCACTTCCCAACTTTTGTGAAACAAAATACAAAATAAGACATTGTGGGCTTTAGATATTAATTGATTGACATGTAAACAGCATGATTTACAATATTTAATTTACCATCTTAAAGAACTGAAAATAACTCCTAAGTTTTAGCATGGGTTTTAAGACCTCGTGCTATTACATATTTTGAAGTACATAGTTTATTTTTTGTTAAATTTTTTTAATTCTAAAATACATACACATCTAGGAAATGTGCACTGGTGAAGGGGTTATTCTTTTTATGACTGAAACCAACTACAAACATGTTTGTAATCATGGTTCTTAAATAAAAATATATTACAAAAGAGTAAGGGGGGTTAAGAAAATGTTAATTATAAATATAGCATCTTGGGGCTGGAGCATGCCACAAGCAGTAGGATGTTTGCTTTGCACACGGTAACCTAAGATGAACTGCGGTTAGATTCCCCGGTGTCCAAAATGGTTCCCCAAGCCAGGAGCGATTTCTGAGTAGTGCATAGCCAGGAGTAACTCCTGAGTGTCACCGGGTGTGGCCCAAACACCCCCCCCCCCCAAAAAATGAAAGAAATATAGCATCTTGGTTTCCAGGTCATCATCAAGCATAGTGGAGCATTGAAACTGTTCTTTTTATCTCCTTTTATTTAACTACTATGATTACAAAGTTTTTCATGATTTTCAATCTTACAATGTTCACTTTACCCATGAACATTTCACACCAACAATGTCCCCAGTTTCCCCCATCTTCCACTGCCTAGCTCCTGGGCAGGCATTTTACTTCTCTCTCTCTTTCTCTCTCTCCTTTTTCATATTTTTAGACACTGTGGTTTTCACAATTGTTAGTAAAGGGGATTTATATATATAAACATATAAATATATATAAACATATATATAAGTGATAGTACATATCATTTTATCTCTGTTCAACTCCCAGTTGTTGTTTGGAGTGATCATTTCCAACTATCATTGTCACTGTGGCCCTTTCTCTACTGATCCGTTTTTTGGGGGCAAGCTTCCTTTCATGGACTGGTCCTCCTAGCCATCATCTCTACTGTTTTTAAATATTCTCACCAATCTATCGCTTTTCCTTATACTCAACAAATGAGAGATTATTCTATATATCTCTCTCCCTGTAACTCATTTCCTTCAATATACTAATCTTCATATTTACCTATATATAAACATATATCATGACTTCATTTTCCAGTAGTGGTATAGCTGGATAATATGGAAGATCAATTTCTAGTTTTAACAGAAATATTGATACTGTTTCCTAAAAGGTTGTACTAGTCACATTCCCACCGGCAGTTCTCCATTCCTGTGCCAGCACTGGGTGATCTTGATCTTTGTGACTTGTCTCAATCTTTCTTGTGTGAGATCATACCTCATTGTTGTTCTGATTTGTATCTCCCAGATGATTAGTGATGTGGTGCATTTTTTCATGTGCCTTTGGTCGTATGTGTTTTTTCTTTGAGGAAATGTCTGTTTCTTCTCATTTTTTTGGATGGCGTTAGATTTTTTCTTATTAATTTCTTAAATAATAACCTGTTATCTGATGGGAATGGGTGAATAGTTTCTTCAGTTCTGTAGTTAATCTTTGTTTCTTAATCACCATTTTCTTTTCAGGTAGAGAAGCTTCTCAGTTTAGTGTAATCACATTTGTTAATATTTCTTTCCAATTTCTTGGCTTGTGGTGTTTCATCCTTGAAGATGTCTTTTTGCCTCAGTGTCACTCAGTGCTCTGTCTACATTTTCTTTTATGTACCTTGTAGTTTCATGTCTGATATCAAGGTTTTTAGTCCATTTTGATTTGACTTTTATGTATGGTGTTAAAAAGTCTGAACTTATTATTTTGCATATAGTTGACTAATTTTCCCAGCACCACTTGTTGAAGTGGCTTTTCTTACTCCAGTTTGTATTTCTTGCTCTTTTCAAAAATTAATTGTTAATAAGCCTGTGGGTTCATCTCTAATATTCAAGTCTGTTCATTGATTGAAATGTCTGCCTTGATTTCAGTACTGCATTCCTTAAATGATTACTGCTTTACAGTAGAGGTGAAGGCTAGGAAATATTTGATTCACTACTTTGAAATATATCATGGGTATTCTAATAGGCATTACAATAAATCTGTACAATGCATTGGGAAGTATCGCCATTTTAATGATGTTAATTCTTCCAATCTATGAGAAGGGTATATGATTCTTTTCTAGAGTCATCTTTTATTGTTGAAGTGTTATAATGTAGTTTTATATATAAGTCTTCATCTCCTTAATTAAGTTGTTTCAGGAATTCGAACTTCCGAGTCAGTTGTAAAAGGGATAATTCTTTAAATATATCTTTCATTTTGTAATTTGTATATAAAAATCTAGTAGAAAGCTTTATTTGTGGAATAAACTTATACAGTATCATGTTCCCATTCATATATGTGAGCAAATCTCTGATCAAGATGACAGAATTATTGTTTAAAATTATTGTATTTTATGAATACTCACAAAAAGCATTATACATATTCCTCTTATAATTTAGTACTATGTTAAAGACTTTTTGTTTTGGGGGCACACCCAGTGACTCTCGGGTGTTACTTCTGGATATGAAATCAGAACTCACTCTTGGCTCTGGGGACCATATGGGACTCTGTAGATCGAACCCTGGTCCAACCTGGGCAGCCATGTGCAAAGCAAACACCCTACCACTATGCTATTGCTCTGACTCCTTTTAAAGACTTTTTACATCTAATTGTAATGTTTACATTAATTGAAATAAAAACACTATATGATGTTTTAAGGAAATGCTATTCAGGTGACGAATATGCAGAGCAATTAGAATTATTTGTTATAAATTGTGCATGGTATTTCCTTCTAATAGTTACACATTTGAAAGTATTTGACCTATTTTCCTTTTCTTGTTTAGGCTTCTCTTCCTGACACTACTGTTCTTCCAGAGTTTTTTGTTGCTTCATATAAGTGGCCTGGATGGACGCATGGGCCACTGGATCAAAAAAATTGTGCTGCCTCATGGGCATTTTCTACTGCAAGTAATAAAGTCATTTAAATTATTTTCTTGTGTATTCTATCATAATATGGAGAGTAATTTTTGAGGATAGCAATGGTCATTATATAATGCAATTTCCCCATGAATTATAAAACAATAACAGGTGGAAATTAAAAAGAAAATGGAACTGATAAATTTAATACATATTGAAATTCTGAAATGTGTCAGTAATTTTACTACAGATTTCTCTATATGCTGTAGTCATGAAATACCCAAGTGACCATTAATATGTCAATACATATTCAAATCAGTTATTTCCTAATAAGTCTAAATTAACACTAAGGGTATTCCAGTATATAATTTTGATGACAAAGAACAATAAAATATGAGAAAATTGGATGAATAGAAAATAAGCTATAATTTTGTTTTCTTCAAATAGAAGTAGAAATTTAGATGTCAAGAGACTATAACATTTACAGCAATAAAATATGTCAAATTTTCATCCACCTTTTTTCACTTAAATTAGCTTATCATGTAAGAATGATAAATTGATAACATACAGTTTTCCTCTGATAACTCAGTTTCTTCAGTCTATATATATGATGAAATTATTTAAATAGAAGAATATATGGCTTGATCATTGAAATTAGGTTATATTAAGGACATAAAGAGAATTACTATTTATAGCCTAAATTTTAGAATATTTTTAGTTTGTTTTTGGGCCACATTTGGCTGCATTTAGGGGTTATTTCTGGTCTGCACCCAGAAATCAATCCTGACAGGCTTGGGGAACATATGGGATTATGGATATCAAATCTGGTTGACCATATTTTAGAACTCTTGTAAGAGTTACCTAAGGGTAAGATTGAGGGGAAAATTATATTTCCAAATTTATACAAAATAAATATTCTTTATATTAATTTATTAATCTGTATATACAAAGATTATCTGACTACTAAAAGATTATAATAATTTTAATATGTTTTGAATATAAAAGTATATTATAGAGTGATTGCATATTTTAAAAGAAATTCCTACTAGCCTGCTAAGTTTATAAATACTATCATGATTGTATAATATGTCTAATTTAAATTTATGGATTTGAATTATTCCATATATAAGATACAGATGAATAAATTCCCAAGTAATTTATTATGATTATTTTTTCTTTGGTGTTTGAACCTAGTAGTATTCACATATTACTCCTGATTCTATATTCAGGAATATCTCCTAGTTATTTGGGCAACCACATAGAATGTCAGGTATCAAAAACAGATTGGCAAGTGGCCCACCCACAATACTGTGTATCTGGGACCATATCTATGATAGTTTTTATTTGAATTCCTCAGTGTAGTCAGATTAATTAAAATATACCCATGGCTATTGGTATAACACAATTCAGTTTTGAAAGATATATAATAAATATAATCAAGCGATTGTATTTGTAACAAAAATATGTTTCTTTCCCTCAAGGAGTTTTAATTGGCATATTTTCTTAATTATATCAGAAAAATATAAAAATAAAATATCAAGGATCTAAGAAAGTCATTGCAATTAATAATAGAAAATACCAAAATTTGATAAAAATTTCTTTTATAGGGTCCAGAGCAGTGGCGCAAACCATAAGGCTTGTGCACGCTAGTCTGGGACACACTGTGGTTTGATCCCCTGGCATCCTATATGGCCCCCAAGCCAGGAGTGATATCTGAGAACATAGCCAGGAGTAACCCCTGTCAATGCATGTGGCCCAAAAACTACAGACAAAACAATTTTGCTACAGCTAAACTTGAAACACATAGTTAATAATGGCATTGACTTTAATTTTAAGTTTTATGATATTTTGATGACTGGCTTAAAGTTCAGAAGAACTTTCTCTGTAAATTATTAGAAATGCTGTTCATTTCCTATTAATAAATTTAAAAATATTATTATAACAATTTGAAAAAATATTCTATTTGAAACAGGTGTGGCAGCTGACCGGATAGCAATTCAGTCTCAGGGTCGATATACAGCCAACTTATCTCCTCAGAATTTGATCTCTTGTGCCAAGAACCATCGTGGATGTAACAGTGGAAGCATTGATAAAGCTTGGTGGTACCTGAGAAAACGTGGGTAAATAGCTGTCCAATATATGTTTCTAAAGTCCTATTCAGTGTATCTAGAAATATGATAAGGAAAAAATTGTAATTTTTAAACAAATTTAACAAACAAATATGCGTTCGTACTTATATAAATGCAGCCATTGTGTTTACATAAATGCCAAATTGGCACCTCTGATAGAATAAACAACATTAAGCAACTTAGACAAGTTAAGTATAAGTTGTTGAAATATGTATACATTACTAATCAAATTAATAAAAGACTCAAGGAAACCTTGTCTGGTTACACTGATTCAAATTGTTCTTCCAAGTCCGTTTTGAGGGAGTAGAGTATAACATGTATTGTTGATACTCGTGAGTATTTTTGTTGTTTTTTATTTATTATTTATTTATTTATTTATTTTTGGGTTTTGGGCCACACCCAGTGATGCTCAGGGGTTGCTCCTGGCTATGCGCTCAGAAGTCGCTCCTGGCTTGGGGGACCATATGGGAAACCGGGGGATCGAACCGCAGTCCGTCCTAGGTAGTGAAGGCAAGGCAGGCACCTTACTCCAGCGCCACTGCCGGGCCCCGTTTTTGGTTTATTTTTGTTTTTGCTTTAATAACTCTTTTTATATAATAACTTATCCTATAAGTTATTAAATAACTAAAAGACTAAGGGTGTAGAGAAGAGTGAATGTTATATAATTATTGTGTTGGCATCAGTCAACATTTTCAAAGCTATACAAATTTAAGTAGACAAAGATAACTTGCAACTTTTCAATACCATAATTATATGCAAGTGGGATACCATGCATTTCTTTATATTTGTAAATATAATATTGCTAGATATTAATTTAACTTTTTCCCTCATAGATTGGTATCTCATGCCTGCTATCCACTTTTCAAGAACCAAAGTGATGCTAATAATGTATGTGCCATGGAAAGCCGATCTGATGGGCGTGGAAAAAGGCATGCCACAAAGCCATGTCCCAATAACTTTGAAAAATCAAACCGAATCTATCAATGTTCTCCTCCCTACAGAGTCTCTTCCAATGTGAGTCTATTGGTCAAAACTAATAATGTTTACTTTACTCAAAAAGTACATAGCTTGCTGCTACTAATACTATTCTAAAACAAAGCTATTTTATGTACAAACTTTTATATTTAGAGTTTTAAAATACATTTTATACTATATTTTAGTATATATACTATATATTAAATATATTTTAGTTAAATATATATTATGTATTGAATAGCCACATAAAAAGTGTTCTCTAAAGTGCACTTAAGAACCTTATAAATTAGTAATAATGGACTAGTTCTAATTAGCAATGGAAAGGAGATAAGGGATGAGAAAAATAATACATGAGATTTTTGCACTTGCCTTGTAGTCAATTTTCTGTAGTTTGATACTCAGCTTCACAAATAGTCCCTCATTTACCACCATGAATGACAATTGAGCACAGAGTCAGGAGTGTCTAAGCACACAGAACCTACAGGAACTGGCAATAGACACAAAATTGATCCCACAAAAAATACATATGAATACATATGAAAATTTTTCATTGATCAAACATGGTTGTAGATGGTGAAGATATCTCAGCAATATGTTAGGATCATGAGTTAGCTGAGTCAAATCCAAGCACTCTATGGATTTCCGTTTCCCTGATAATAATTTTGTAGGCCTTCAGCAGTGCAAGGCTCAATTAATGTATTGGATGTATGTCACCAGAGTGACCTATGGGCCCTCTAGGCACTCTTTGGATTCCACACATGCCACCCCACAAACCCACAAAAACAAAAATCATATTTCTTTAAATTAATATCTTTATTTAAACACCTTGATTTCAAATACGATTGTATTGGGGTTTCAGTCGTGTAAAGAACACCTCCCTTCAATAGTGCAACATAACCATCACCAATGTCCCAAATCTCCTTTTTGAATCATAAATTTGTATATAAATATAATAGACTTTAACACTATTGTAACCTTATTACCTAAAGTAAAATATAATACATAAAATGTAATAAAGTCCAAATAAGTGACAAAAGCCACTGAAACAAATTGCTACATCCTGTCTTCAAGAAGTTGTGTGGCATATAGCATGTCCTTTAAAGCATGGTTAAATTGTAAGTAAGGATTCTCTGTACCACCAAATTAACTATACTACAAATAATATTTTATTAGAACAATAGTATCTTTTATGTAACAAAACATAATTCTCACTGATAATCTTCCTTCCAGGAAACCGAGATAATGAAAGAAATACTGCAAAATGGACCCGTTCAAGGTACTCTTTGATGAAATATGATTATATCTTTATTTATTTCTTTAAGAAACAAGTCAATACTTAGTAAAGAGGACATTTTTACCTTTAGAGCTCTTGTTAGGGTCTAATATTTTAAGATCAACATAATTGTGGTAAATATGCTCATCTAATATCTTCATAGGTGGGTATTTTATTTTTATAGACTTAATTAAAATATAATTCTTAATTTCAGTGTAGGATTAATAAGTTTTTCCAAGGTGATCATAAATCATTGTCAAACATAAAACAGAAATTAATGGAATTTACTTTATTTTTTCAGTCATATTTTTGAGAAACATGCATAATATCTAAAATATTTTCACCTTTAGCTTAAATAGATTTGAATTGTATTAAAAAGGGTTAACAGAAGCATTACAAATGCTATCTTTTGCTATAATTTAAAATAAATAAAGTAAGCTTAGCATATTTTATTTTATAAATATATATGTAATAACATAATAACACATTGCTAAACTTTGATTTTTAAGATTAACTTTTATAGTTTCACTGCTTATTCTTCCAATGGCATAAATAAAAGCTCAGTTCCTAGAGTATATTTTTCTGTATTATTGCTGTAAAATAGATAGCAGAATAAATGTAGTGCGGCATAAAATAAAATGAACACCAAAAGAATGAAAACATTATCATCACAATAAATATAAATTCAAATAATATTAAATTATAAAAATTTACATATATCTGAGAAACGACCAACTTTTAAATTTGAATTATATCTAATAGTGGCTTTTGACTTATCAGGAAAAGTAAGGTTTAGAAAATTAAATCATCTTTGGAGAATTGTTATTGATGTAGAACAGTATGAAATTGAGAAACTGCAGCATACACCTAACCATGTTTTGCAAATTTATTTTAAAAATCAGGGCATTTTGCACAAAACCTAAAACAAATTTTGAGAATTTTTTCTTTTTACAATTGTGTAATTTTTGTTGGCTGAGAAGTGTAAGGAATTTGAAGCTAGGAAGATATCATGCTGGGAAGGGTGCTTGCCTTGCATGTAACCTATCTGTGTTTAATCTCAGGTACCCTTGAACACTGCTAGGAGTGATCCCTGAGTCCAGAGCCAAGAATAGTCAGTGAGCACTGAGTGGTTCCCAATACCAAGCCCCCCCCAAAAAATAAACACCTTAAATTTATATTCAACTTATAAAAATGTTCATGAATTTCACAAAATAATTTAGAACATGCAATTTCAAAATAATAAAGTTGAAATGTAAATTGTTTAACATTCATTTCACAAAATTTAATTGAGAATCTGCCAGCTTGAGTCAAGAGTAAATCTTGTGTATGTTTATAAAAATATGTATATTGTAACTCTATTATGCATTTGTTCTATTTTCCAAAAGTAAAATTGATGCTAGAACAGTGACTGCAGAACTCTGTCCACTATTCCTAGGTAATTCGATAATTCAAGAATGAATATACTGAGGAATACAGATGCTCAGACTTAAGAGTTAGAAGGTAGAAAAGTTTATTGGAAAGCAGAGGAGAAAGGAAAAGGATCTCCTCATTGGAGAGAAGCTTAGTATAGGACTAAGTTAAAAGTAATGGGTTCTGTGTACTCCATGTACTTAATACCTTTTTAAGGATCTTTGCATTGTTATCAATTGGCAAGAATGTTGGGAAGAATGCAAGAATCCCATGGAGTGGTCTGGTTAGTTTGAGACTTTGTGTCATCTGCCTGGCCATTTGCCTTAGGCACTGCCTCTGTTGCCTGATGAAACAATACTCAGAGCAGAATTTTTTGGTCCTGAGGAATTATAGGAATTTTTATAAATGTAAGATGGAGCCAGTCAAAAATGGGTCTTCTCACAACAGCTAGAAAGGGGAAACTGGGCTTTCTCGTTTAAAATGGCATTGGAGTAGTTTATGTAGTTTTTTTGAGTTCATTGAGTCTGTTTCTGTGTCAGAAACTGAAAGATTCACCTTCAAATTACTCACATGGCCTCTTTCCCATTTTTCTCTAATGGTAGCTTTTTTAGCAATGAGGAAGAAATTTTATTAATGTGCTTTGAGAGATTTGTGACCTTAAGATGTCAGTCAATTTATGAAAAGAAAAATAGTATTAGTAATCTCTGATCATATTTATAAATGTTGCTTTACTAATTTTGCTATTGATTCAATGTGGTTTTCTGCTCATTGTTGCCTGGGAGAACCCAGCATCTCCCATACCTCAACAAGAAAATGAAACGTTTAATGTATAAATCATTGTATTCTTGCAAAATCCTACATTAAAATTAGTCTAGGTCTCAGAAAGAGAATAAAAACAGATATATGCATACAATACAATGAGATAAGTATGATTTTATCGGGCTGTAATTTAAAGCAGAAAAGAAAATTTAACCTCTTTTCAGAATGTTAAACAGCATTAGAAAATATACAGAACATTAAATGATATAACTGTAACATAAACTGGAACATAAATATTTGACTTTGGTGTACAGGTTCACTTTTTGATCTAACAATGCCAATTGCCTTAATTCTTGTTTTACTTAGATGGAACATCCGACAAATATAGATAAGCATTGCATACACTTCTAGTTAAAATATTTTTGATGCATGTCTTACAGAGGGAAGAACTTTAAAGTCTTCAACTTAAATTGCTCAATTCTTTCTATAAAGAAGCCTATATTACAGTAAGGAAGTAATCTAGTGAGGGAAAGGAGAGCTTGTACTAAGCATAAACTTACTTTCCAAAGAATCCAACCTAGCTTAGCTTAATATGGAAGGATGAAATATTGTCAGAGTATTCTTTACAAAGGATTTTTTTTGAAATCATAAAAGAATGCTTTATATTTATTCCCAAGGATTAAGGAAAAATGCTTTAACTTCAGTTTGTTAGATTTTCTCTTTGCTTCAGGCTTAATTAAGTTTGAAATGTTTATGGTAGAACACAAGTGTAATGGAGAAATAGGAATCACTAGTCAAGTGTGTGAACATCCTCCTGTATGGGACTCCACTCTGTGTAGCATCATGGTCTTTAACATGGATAATGTGTTAAGTAATATTCTAAATAGGTACATTCTGTTATTGTAAGCAAGAATAATATTGCCACGTGTTAAATTAAGAATAGAAATTAAGTTTAATGGCTCTATTGACGATTTAATATTTGATTTGTGATAATTTCTGGTCATCTAAGGATAATTAAAAATAATCTTACTTGTTTTATTTCAGCCATAATGCAAGTCTACAAGGATTTCTTCCATTATAAAACAGGAATATATAGACATGTTCCCACCATAAATAAAGGATTAGAAAAATATAGAAAACTTCAGACACATGCAGTCAAACTGATTGGGTAGGTAAATTCTTAAATAATTCACTTAATGTTTTTTTGAAAATGAATACAAATACAAATATATTCAGTGCATTTAGGTAACCAAATTATCTTTTATATTTCTGATACATTAAATATTCCCTAAGCATTGGTACTATTTAATCATTACTTTAAATTCCAACCAAAAAATTATTCAATTATAAGTGTGATTATTTCATTTCTTTCTCATGTTACTAAAACTTAAAAATTTGCAAGAAAATGTGCTGCTAGTGTTGTCAGGGTGGGGGAAGAAGTAAGGTGAAAGAGTAAGTCCAAACAGAATAGAACTGATAAAATACCAGTTCTAATCTCCATCCAGGTTCAGATTTGTGTCTTTAGGACACAGAAACGAATTTCTGAAGAAGCCACACTAAATTAAAAAGATTTATTTAGAAAACATAAGAGATAAGAGAGAAAGCAGAAAAATTCCCCAAAGAAAAGGGTATCAGATTGTAAGGGAAGGCATAGCAGTTTCAGATTGGGGTGAGCACACTATACCACAGATGGGTTGAGGGTAACTCCAGGAATATAGTGCTAGATGAGATTTGTGAAGTTGATTTTCTATATTTTTTCCAAGAAACCAGATTAACTTGGGTTGATGGTTTTCTTGGGGGCTACCAAAGAGAAAGACTTTTAGCCTTGTGGTTTTCTTTATTTACATTTATTTTGTCAAAGCATCATTTCTGGTCACCCATGGTCTCAGAAGAGGATATGGTTTTGTTTTGAGCTGGGAACAATTTACTTTCTATAAGTTTCTTGGTTTTTGTGTGGCTGTTTGCCTTTCTAGAATTATACTGATTGCCTCAAATTGTAATATCAAACTCTCTACATTTTATAGACTCCAAGGAAAGGCAACAATTAAAACCTGGGATGAAGGCTTTAAAAGTATATCAGAAAATAATTATCACATATATACCAGTATGATAAAATTATCATATCTTATTATTAATTCTGGCAGATTTAGAAAAAAATGTTTCACATAATGATGGTGATTTGTTTACACTTTAGAAATAAATGATTTCACCTACTCAGCAAGACAAAGTGATCTTCTAAAAACGCTCACAAATGCTCAGTCTCATTCTGACTTTGTCCAGTTTTCTAGCCTTTTTTATGTCTTATTCCAGTTGAAAAAATTTCTACAAAAGATAAATTTTATTTTAAACTCCTCAATTTTCTCATGCTGCCTATTATCAAAAAATCAGTGGATTACAGTTGACTATATCCTTAGTGTCTTAATGTTATTGAGTCTGAATAACTGCAACCTCATATGAAAATTGTTTCTTACTGATCTTTGAAATTTTAAAATGTAAGATCTTAAATTTATTGAATACAAAAGTTATTCCCAGTTATATCTCTTTAAGCATAATGCTTTCTTTTTATGGGGGAGTTCATACCTGTGGTGTTCAGGAGTTACTATTGACCTTGTGCTCAGAGATAACTCTAGTGTATATGTAGGAGACAATAATTTAATGTTAGGAATCAAATGATGGTTGATAAAGTGCAAAGTAAGTGTCTTATCAACAGTACTTTATCTGCATTCCCTACTTTACTTATTTTCATTTACATATTTTTCAAATATACTTTGTTGTAACACTGATTTACCAAGTTGTTAATAATATAGTTGGGGTCAAGGAATTTACTGAGCTGAGTTGGTGCTAGTTGAGCCTTCTGTTTTAGTGTTTAGATTCACTGAGCTGGTAGATTATTACGAAACTTCCCCATCAGATTTCCTATGTTACTACTGGAATGACACTAAAATTTTTAGGGGTTATATGGTCACTTCACAGTTTAGAATTTGAAGATATTGGGGCCCGGGAGATAGCATGGAGGTAAGGCATTTGCCTTTCATGCAAAAGGTCATCGGTTCGAATTTCGGTGCCCCATATGGTCCCCCGTGCCTGCCAGGAGCAATTTCTGAGCATGGAGCCAGGAGTAACCCCTGAGCACTGCAGGGTGTGACCCAAACCCCCCCAAAAGAATTTGTAGATATTAAACAAATTAAAAAACATGGCAGTTTGATAATATTAGTTTCTGAGCTGGGCTGTTTCTTTCAGAATGTATAGGGTATGGCATGAGACTTCTGTGGTTCATGGAGAAATGGAGATTGGCCCCACCCTTCTTAGAATTCCACAGAGGTATTAACCAAAACCAAATTACCCTGAAATTATTGGTGGTTATTATATATTTAGTTCTTGCTGAGCACTGCTGTTTTCTTCTCCCTAATTTATTTTATGTATGAAACAACAGATATTTTTAATTTTTATTTTATTGAATATATTATGATCTACAAAGTCCCCCATTATTGAATTTTATATCTACAGTGAATCAGGGCTATTCCCATCATTATTGACAACCTCCCTTCACCAATGATCTCAGTGCATCTAATATCACCATCCTTTGCTCACAGGCATGCCAGTATAACAGGTCCATTTAAAATTAGATTATTAAAGTTTAGGTCTTTTATTCACTTTGGCTTAGTTATTTAGTTCTGTCATGTTTTTCTCCACCAATGTACCTGAGACCACTTATCTGCTAGTCCCCATCTTCCTTTATTTCCTCTCTTTTTAGTTTTATTTAAAAAAAGAACTGTAGAAATGTGTGATAAGGGGCCTGGGAGATAGCATGGAGGTAAGGCATTTGCCTTTCATGCAAAAGGTCATCGGTTCGAATCCCGGTGCCCTATATGGTCCCCCGTGCCTGCCAGGAGCAATTTCTGAGCATGGAGCCAGGAGTAACCCCTGAGCACTGCCGGGTGTGACCCAAAAACCAAAACCAAACAAACAAACAAACAAACAAAAGAAATGTGTGATAAAACAACGTAATTCATGTTCCAAATTTCTATGAAAATATTTGGAGGCCCTATTTAAAAGATCAGAAAAACAATGAAAGAAAAGAATAAAAAGGTGTGTGTGTGTCTGTGTGTTTGTATGTGTGTGTGCGTGTGGCAGGTTTTTTTGTTTGCTTGATTTTTTTTATATGCAGCAAAAGATGGGTAAAATAGAAATAAAAAACCTTTGGCCTAAAATCAAGGAGACCCTCTCCATGAAGCACCCTGCTAAAAGGCCAACTGTTGGCTTTGGCCATATTAAGTTGTCTAACTCCAAATTCTTTCTCTGTGATCCCAGTAAAAGTTCTTCATGGTAAAAAAAGAAAAGTTCTTCATGCTTGTCACACTCAGATTTCTGTAGTTAGAGAACATGTTTTTTTCACAGATCATATGTTAGGGTGTCATAACTCACTTAGGAGGCATATCAGGGAGCCCTGCCCTACAAACAAGTTGTTGCTGTGAAACAACAGATTAAAAAACTTGCATAAATTCAGGCATGTAAAAATATGAGTTCCTGCAAATTTAAATATGTGGTATTTTATATTATTGTCAGATAATTGAAAACTCTAAAGTAACAAAATATAATTTAAATATAAGTTCTATTAAGTGTTTTATATATTTCTAGCTATTTAATTATATAGAATGATATATAGATCAACTAAATATATTTTATAAGAAAATCAGATGCTAAACTAAAATGTTATAACAGAGAAACTGGTGTTAAAATTTTCATCAGCAGTAATGCTTAGAATTGCTTTCAACCTATCCTTTGTGAACTCAGAAAGAGTTACTTAGGCAACTCATTGTGACCAAACTACTGATAAAAAGAATACAAGCTAGTTATTTTGAATGGATTCTTGGTACTTTGTGTAGTATAGTTCACACGTGATGATATCATATTTATCTTAAAATAACATAAGCTGGTTCAGTTCTGTTTCTAGCTGTAGCCTTTACTTTGGTATCCCTTCTTGATGAAAAAAGTTCAATATTCTATCATTTCCAGGAACAAGGTCCTGATCTGAGTACTGCTCTTTGAACTTTGTAGCCTTCCTCTTGAATCCTATTGCTTCACTACTCTGTCGCTATAACATTTCCTTTGTTCTCCGATTGTGCCATATGTCCTGCAGCTTTCTGGGAACCCTGGCCAGCGGGGAGAAAGTGGGTGAATGCCGCGACTTATTCGTGGGCTTACTGAGGCCAACCCAATCTGAAATATCTGCGGAAAAACCTGAAGGAGTTAGAAAGAATGGCCCAAGTCTGGTTGCTGATCAAAGGCAAATTTTATTAAGCGCGGGCAAGCACTTAAATACTTTTACACAAAGGGAGCATGCCTCAGAAACTCTTGGTTACTTTGAACAGATTCTTATCCAATCATATCTCGAATACAGATACATAGCCAAAAATGGGCAAAGGTACTACAGGGCAGATAAACATTGGTTAATTCAAACAAGTCTTTTTACCAATCATATGCTTACTATAGGCATTTGGCCAAAAAGGGAGAAGGGTGGAGTTGAAACCTCTGTTAACTATTATCAAAGAATTCTTTGTTAAGCACAGCCCATAGGAGGCAGGGAGGGGTAAAGGGGAAGGCATAACTCAATGGCTGATCCTAGCAATCTTTAACATAACAGGAACCAGAGACATATAAGGAAGTATTATCTGCACCCTGTCCCCGGCCTCAAGGCCCTGAGGTTAGCACAAGGGGCTATCTTTTGTTGCAAGATTTCCTTTTTGCTCAGGGGCTAAAAACCTGTCAAGGTCATGTATGCAGCTCAGCAAAGCTTTCCACGGAGACAGAGGCTAAGGTCGTTGGCATCCATTTTGTGCAAGCTAGGACGGTCTCCCACAATGTCCTACCATCTTTCAGTGTGCATGTAATGGGCAAACTATGTACCATCTAGTCTGTATCCAGTTTTAATGCCTACATATCTAAACCTTGAGTTATTTATTCCAATTGCTTGATTGGTTTCCCTCTAGTAAGAGATGTATTAATGGTATTAATGAGTTCAATATTCTCTAACTTTCAGACCACAGACTTCTGTAGAAAGTCTGAAAAACACTGAGAAAATGTTTTGATTATAATTTCTGATCTATAGAACAGTGTGCAGGATGTATATTGATTTTCAGATTAAAAGAAGTTGAAGAATACAGGATGAAATTCCGACAGATGCTTCCATTATACAGTATTACTTCTAGTGACCAGTAACTACAGATATGTAGCCAACCAGAGCCAGTATTTTATCCATCCTAATAGTAAGTTTGTTGTTGTTTGTTTGTTTTTATGATTGCAGAGCATGAGGGTATGATTTTGCTTTTGATGGGTTAGAAAATGTGGGGCCTAAGATTTCTTTAGTTCATTCTTTATAAGTAAATTTATAACATAAGAAAAAAATTTAAATGCCGGAATGGATGAGTAAATGGTTAAATGAGTTGCACAGGTCAACCAGACCTTTTTTAATTTTTTAAATATATTTTTTATTTCAGTAAAATGATCATAGTTGGGTTAAAGTCACAAACAAAACATCCTCCTTCACCATTCCCCCTACCACTCTTCCCATACCCTACCTGTATTCGCCAGGCATTCTATAATTATTTGTTTTTAAGTTCAGTAAACTGTTCTTTTTCTTTAAAGGATAAGAGTGAAAAAACATAGTAAAGGTATGATAGCGGCAATCACCATTGTTTGCATAGGTCCAGAAAAATATGGGGAAAACGGAAAAAACAAAAACCTTGGCCTGATTACAAGTGGATCTCACCCCAGAAGTTTATTGGCATAAGACTCACTCTGGGTTCCAGGCATACCAGTCTGTTCAACCTGAGTCATTCTCTGTGGTCCTGGTGAAACTTTTCACACTTTAGCTATTATTGATATCAGGTTCTTATATTTAAAGATTCTGGATTCTATGCATTTCTTTCATCGATGTTAGGTTGATGTGGAACATCCTCTAGTTTCAGTATACCATTAAATGCAGAGCAATCTTCCCTGCAAGCAGGATGTTGTTGAGTCACCTGAGTATTGAGAGTAATGCCAAAGCAGTGGTAGGTTTTCCCTGGTAGAGGTTTGCATCCTGGTAATGTTATAGATAATTATGGTTGTTTTCATAGATGGTATCCATTGTTCAGGTGTGTATGGGCGATGCCCATTCTTCTGAGGCCTAAGCCAAATCGTTATGCCAATGTTCAGGGTATAAGGCCTAATTGCATTACCAAATTTGTGTTCCCATCTCTATTAGATAAGAACTTGTTTGAATATGTATTATTTTCCCATTGCCTACACAAAAGAGAAGCAATGCCACAAGGTATTGTTGGTGTATCTGGGGGTCGATGAATAAAGTCCAACATTCCCCTAACTTGGTTCAAACATGAATTCTATACAGAGATACTCCTCTACCAGTATTGCTTATAAAAACAGTTCTCAAAGGGGGAAAATCAAACAATCAAATAACAAAATCAGTAGACAAAATTGTCACTAAATGAGGATACTCGAAAAGAGTTATAGATGTTAAAGGAATACATCTGAGATATACAAATGATATACATGTGTCCCTTTTATGTTTTAGAAATAGTCAAGAGGTAGGGTGTTGTTTCCGAGACACCACTTTGGTCTGTGATTTGGCCAAGCGAAGAGTGCATGGAGCCATGTCATCCTCGTGTTTCCTGCTGAAGCTTCCGACTTCCCACCGGGCACTTGCTTCCTAATTACTGGAAACCGGAAGTTCAGCAGTCCCCTCCCTGACCCCTGAAATGGTGAAGGAGAGATAAGGCCATTGGGGGGGCAGCTGAGATTGCATCTTTCCTAAGCTTAGCCAAAAAGCCTACCTAATGGAGCCATGTTGTCCCAATGTTACCTGCTGAAGCTTCCGACTTCCCGAGAGGGATTTGCTTCCTAATTGCTGAAAGTCGGAAGTTCAGCAGTCCTCTCCCTGCTCTGGGAAGGAACAGGGTGGCCTGGGATCTCCTTTAAACTGATCATCCCTGGAACCCACTTGCTGGGACCCTGAGCAGGTGTCAAGGGGTAATCCTGGGGACTGGGAGGAAGGAGAGAGAAGTCTGTGGGGGGGGGGGCGCAGCTGAGGCTGCATCTTCCTCTTAGCTTGGCCCAAAAGCCTACAGCATGGAGCCATGTTGTCCCCGTGATGCCTGCTGAAGCTTCTGACTCCTCCAAAAAATTACTCTGAAAGATATGCAATCCACCTTGGTCAAAACAAAAATCATTAGTACAAAAATGGTTAAATGTGGGGTAATAGGAGGTGGGAGTGAGGGAGTAAAGGAATAAAATGAGCTCCTGGGTGGCATTCAGATTGTGACAAACATATTAAATACAATTATATGCAAATATTTGTCAATATGTTCCACGCAATTGGTTTCACAAAGGACAAATTTAGTAAGGAAGCCCTGGAGGAAAGAGATCCTTCAAACTCTAGAAGGCCTGAAGTTCAAAGCCCCCACCAAAACCCTCCCTCCAGAGCTGGGTGGGAAATGTGGAAAGCCTAGGGCAACCTATAAACTCCTCCAAGGGACCCACCTTACTGATTTGCCCAGGCATGTGGCCCAGGGGAAGCCCTGGAGTTCCGGAGAAAGAAAGTAGAGGGGTGCTGGGGTGACCCATGTCCCACACCCCTTCCTAGGCCTGGTTAAAAAGGCCTTTGGCATGGCAGAGGGCTGCCAAATCCCATGCTGGCAGAACCTCCCCTTCTTTAAAATTTTTATTTTATTGGCAGTCCAATAGGCTCTTTGTTGTTTTTCCTTCAGATGCTCTTGCAATAGTGATGGCAAAGTATGGGAAAATCTTATGGCTTAGACTCCATTCCAACAATCCTGAAGGATATTCATCTACTAACTTATAAAAATATGTTCCTATTTAGTTTAGGATATGTAGCAATATGCATTATATTTGGTGATTATCTTTTATTTTTCAGAAATATATTAGGCGCCTTTTTGTAATAAATTTTAATTTATTTCTCCATTAGTAATTTATAATGTGATAATTACTGCAGTCAGAAATCAAGGCCTTAATGAATAAAAGTAATCAACTAGTTCAGGTTAATGTTCCTTATCATTGAGTTCAATATGCTGTTTTGAAGTACCTTAAAAACTTACTGCAGACCTTTCTTTATAAGACAAAGCTATTACATTTAACTTACTTGAGAATGAATTCAAATTTCAATTAAGTGATTAGCACTAGAGAATAAAAATGGGATTTATAGTAGTCCTCTTAAAAAGTTTCTGGGATGAGAATTATATTCACAGATTATTCTAGCATAAAGTGACAAAACTATGTATTTCCCCATATAAAATATAAGATTTTGATTATTTAAGCCTTTAAAGTTTTTCTTTGCTCATAATATCTTTTTGTTTGTTTGTTTGTTTTTGGGTCACACTTGGTGGCTCTCATGGGTTACTCCTGGTTCTGAGCTCAGAAATCGCTCCTGGCAGGCTCTGGGAACCATATGGGATGCCAGGATTTGAACCACTGTCCTGCATATAAGGCAAATGCCCCACATCCATGTGATCTCTCCACCCCATCTTTGCTCATAATATCTTATTTTACTCATTTACTTTTTAAGTCATTAAGAATCAATATTATAGACAATCCCATTATCAAAAGCACTTGAATAAAGTATCATATATTTTGTGGATACTACAAATAATTAGTGCAAATTAAACTAATTAAATAGCATTGCTCCTTAAATAGAATTCAATTTTAGAGATTATGCAATGTCAGAAAAATTACTTTTATGGTTTAAAAATTTTACATTTGAGAATTTCAGCCTGGGCAATATTTTCTGTATTATGTTGCTACTCATGCCACCATACTTGCCTTAGTTCATACTGTGTTAATCTTTTACAAAAGTTCTGAATTTTCTCAATCCCTTGAGACAAATTTATACAAAAGTGTCTATTTACTTTTTAAATGGTGATATTTAAGAGTTATCATTATGATGAAAAATTTAAAAATGTATCAATAGAAAATTAGAATTGAGAAAGTTTTATTTCTTTAAGGAAAAATATTAACTCTTTAAATTATTGACTCTTCTATAAATTGTTTTCAGGACATATATATATATATTTTGGGGGGGGGGTTTGGGCCACACCCAGTGATGCTCAGGGGTTACTCCTGGCTATGTGCTCAGAAATTTCTCCTGGTTCTGGGGTCCATATGGGATGCTGGGGATCGAACCCAGATTCATCCTGTATCAGCTCTGTGCAAGGCAATTAAATGCCCCACCACTGGGTCATATCTCTAGCCCTTATACTCATTTATTTTTTATTCTGTTTTTCTTGCCATTGGGTTTTAATATTCAAGATATTGTCATGAATGTACTTCATGATTTCTTCAATATTTTTATGGCCTCAGATATTATATATAATTTTTATTTCCTTTTTATTTATCTATTTATTTATTTATTTATTTTGGTTTTTGGGTCACACCTGGCAGTGCTCATGGGTTACTCCTGGCTCTATGCTCAGTAATTGCTCCTGGCAGGCACGGAGGACCATATGGGGCACTGGGATTCGAACCGATGACCTTTTGCATGAAAGGCAAATGCCTTACCTCCATGCTATCTCCCTAATTTTTATATTCTTTTTCAATTTTATGTGTAGTGTTAGGTAAGGCAGTCGTTTTTCTTCATTCTGTTGCATGTGGTGTCTAATTTCTTTAATGCTGCTTAGAAAATAGTGTACAAGTAATCTAAGGTCAATTGCACATCAGTTTTTTAAATGTTACTGAATTGATACTTATATATTTTGATATTTTGTCATAACTTATTAATATATGCATGTACTTCCGGTCTTCCAGTTCAGGAGTACAGAATATTCTTTCATCTCTCTGTATTTTTCTATTTCTTATATTTATATTTTTTAATGTTCAGGTATTTCACTTCTTTAATGGTTATTATAATATCTATAAATTAGTTATATTATACAATTGCACATTTCCCTTCCCCTCTCCAACATTTTTAAATAATTAGTTAACAGTACTATACTATATATACTTTTATAAATATCGTTTTAGATCTTTATTTCTTTTATAAGCTAACACTCCCATTTTCAAAGTTCTAGTTATCTATATTCCCTTTTGTTTATTGTTTGCATAGATAAACAGAACAATCTTATATATATTTATTTTAAGCCAGACACTTTAAAGTGCACCTTTTTTTGGGTTGCACACCCTGTGAAGCTCAGAGATTACTCCTGGCTATGTGCTAAGGATTTGCTCCTGGATTAGGGGACTATATAGGATGCTGAAGACTGAACTCAGGTCCATCCTGGGTCAGCTGCATGCAAGGCAAATGCTTTACCACTATGCTATCACTCCTCACCAAGCTCTTTCTAATAAGAGCTTTGAATTTAATGTTTGGAATTTTATTTTTTTTATTTTTATTTTTATTTTTTTTTTTTGGTTCACACCCGGCAGTGTTCAGGGGTTACTCCTGGCTCCATGCTCAAAAATTGTTCCTGGCACGGGGAACCATATGGGGCACCAGGATTCAAACTGATGACCTTTTGCATGAAAGGCAAATGCCTTACCTCCATGCTATCTCCCGGGCCCCAATGTTTGGAATTTTATATGTATATTATTATGTCATAAGATCAGCATAAGTATAGGAAATAATTTACTTTTCTTTTACAAGTTGGATTTCTTTTATATTTATAATTGTTCTTCTTAGAAACTTTAATTCTATATTAATTAGTACTGGTGGAATTTACAGGATATTACAATGGGTAAATGCTTGCTCTGTATGAAATCTGCCCAATTTCAATTACATTGGTGCCTGTAAACTTGTAAATAGTACTGTTGATATTAAACATACCTATCTGATCCCAGATATTAATGGACATTTAACTGTAAAAAATATAGACTATGTGTTAGTCACACATGAAATTTATTATGTTCCATGTTCACTTCCCTTTTTGTGGGATTTAAAAAATTTTTGAGGGAACCGGGAGGTGGCGCAGTAGGTAAGGTGTCTGCTACCTTGCCTGTGCTAGCCTAGGATGGACCACGGTTCGATCCCCCGGTTCCCATATGGTCCCCCGTGCCTGCCAGGAGCGACTTCTGAGCGCATAGCCAGGAGTAATCCCTGAGCGTCACTGGGTGTGGCCCAAAAATAAAAAAAAAATTTTTTTTTGAGAACAATGTGAATTACAAGTCTTTCACAGTTGTATTTGAGAACATAGTGACAGTTAATTAGGTCCGTTCCCACAACTAGTGTTGACCTGCTTCCACAATATTTTTCAGGATGCATTCCATATCTCCACCCTTAGCCCTCTGGACTCCTAGTGCAAACAGTCCAATTTGTATATTGCTTGTTTTAATTTGGGTCTCTTGATTCTATTGTCATTGACTTTATTTAGGTTTGAACATTTATTATTTCCACTCAATGTTCCTGAGACCACTTGTCTTCTGGGTCCTATCCACATTTTTTTTCTCAATTTGTAGGAAGACATAGAAATATGAAGCAGAATAAGATGATTCATGTTCTATGGTTCAGTAAAAAGTATGGTAGCCCCTATCTAAAAGCTATAAATAAAATTAAAAAAAGAAAAAAGTAAAAAAGGAGGCTTTGAGGGATTTTTTTTTCAAGAAAATGATACTAAATTATGCCAATGTTTTTTCATGTATTAAGATGATCACATGATTTTGCTTACTTTTTTATTTCTGGTGTGATATATTAAATTCATTGATTTACATTTGTTGTGTCACTATTTTTATGGAATTTAATACTTGTTAAATATTTGGTTAAAGATCTAAAGAGCAATAATGAATCAATGACATGCTCTAGATAGGAAAGTGACATCATATTATGTTATATCACTTGTCATTCAGAATAATCCTTTTAATTATTAGAATGTGATTTAGAAACTTAAAGGAGGCTTATAAAAAGTCAAAATGATATAGTATCAGTTTGGACTTAGAATAGAGGACACAGTGTGGACATGTGAATGGATAAAGAAATATTTCAGATGCAAAGCTGACATATATAAGTATATTTGGAACAGCAGGGGAAATTAAATGATTGGGCTTACTAATAATAACATATGTATGAATGAAGAGGTCAGAGCACAGAGGGATCTTTTTATCTGAACTCAAATTGATAGTAAAAGTACATATTTGAAATGAATGAGACTAAACATATAAAAAGTAATAAAAATTAAAACAAAGTATATTACAAACTCAATATTTAATGTTTGCTTGGAAATGAATGAATCTACTAAGAAAGTCAGTGAGTTTTAAAAAAAACATTGCTAGAGAAACTAGTGTCTCTAGTGTACATGCACATCATGTATAGTTATTGAATTTCATTCCAACTTCTGAGTCTGTATTATGTTTGAAATACACGAGTTTTGAGAAATCTCGAAAGCAATGTGTGTATGTGTGGGACCCAGAGTATGAATAGATTTCATAGATAATTTATAATAACTCTTATGTTATAGAAAAGGTAGAGGCATGAAGTAAGGTGAAATGGATTTGCAGCTAAAGCAGTGCTAAGTTGATACAAACAAAATTGTGTTTGTTTTTGGTTTCTATGGTAACATTTGTGTGTGTGTGTGTGTGTGTGTGTGTGTGTGGTGTGTATGTGTGTGTGCACGCGCGCACTCAGGGACTTGTTCCTAGCTCTGCACTTAAAGATCTTCAGTGAATCATATGCTATACCTAGGATCCTACTCAGATCAGCAATGTTAGTTATAGGAGGGAGAGGCCTATCTCTGCTAGAGATCAAATCGGGCAGACACTTCCAACCTGAGTTATTCTATATTAACAACTTTAATTAAAAAAAACTGATTAACTACTATTTATTTATTTATTTATGGAGATATGTTAATTTCAAAGATTATATTTATATAATGTTTCTTATATTCTCCTTAAGATCCTTAGGTAAATAATAACTGCTGAGGCTAGTGTGATAGTTATAGTAGGTTAAACCTTGACTTGAACATGGCTAGGCAATCCACATTCTAATTTTGGCACTAGGTATAGTACCCTGAGACCACCAGAAGTGAACCCTGAATGCAAAGCCAGGAGCAAGACCTGAGCACTGCTGGGATGGGCCAAAAAAGTTACAAAAAAGAAATATGCTTTTATATTTTACATTATTATGAAAAAGGAGAAGTATTTCATGGGTAAATAATTTTTAATATATCAAATATTAAAATGATAATTAGTTATATAACACACATATATATTATATATATATATGTTTTTGTTTTGTTTTGTTTTGAGGCCATAACCAGTGATACTCAGGGGTTATTCCTGACTATGCTCTCAGAAATCACTCCTGGCTTGGGGGACCATATAGGAAGCTAGGGAATCGAACCATAGTTTGTCCTAGGCTAGCGTGGGCAAGGCCTCAATAATTTGATATATTTATTTAAGAATTTGTAATGTTTCAAAATATTTTGCTTTCTATGATATTTTCAAGGTTGGTGTTCAGTATTCAGAGTTTATCCTTTGAAGTGCTCAGGGTCCATGTAGTGCCTGGGATAGTGCAGGCCATCTGCATGTAAAATATGCTCTCTGACCTATTGAACTCTCTAGCCCTGATACTGATGTTTTCATGTACCCAATAATCTGTTCTTAAAAACAGGAAATATAGGAATATATCTTTCAATAACTACATAAGTTCAAAATTTTAGCATTTGTATTTCCCCAAACCTGTATGATTTTAAAATAGATTATTTCACATGACTTTTTTTTTCTTTTTTTGTTTTGTTTTATTTTGGTTTTGGGGTCACACCCGGCAGCACTCGGGAGTTACTCCTGGCTCTACTCTCAGAAATTGTTCCTAGAAGGTTTGGGGGACCATATGGGATGGTGGGATTCGAACCACCAACCTTCTGCAAGCAAGGCAAATGCCTTACCTCCATGCTATCTCTCCAGCCTCACAATCCTTCTTTTTTTTTCTTTTTTCTCTCTTTTTTTTTATTTAAATTTTTATTGTGACTGAAGTTCATTACACAGAATTATTTACGGTACATAGTGACAATGAATGAAGGGCATTCCCACCACCAATGTTGTCCTCCCTCCACTCCTGTTTCCAGCATGTCTCCCATATCTCCCTCCTTTGCTCCCCCGCTCCCCCCACCCCCCAGAATACTATTGTAACTGGTCTCCACTTAGCAGCTGGTTGTAGGGCGGGTATCTATTCTGTTTGGTGTTCCAGTCTGATCATTTTTTATTTACACTGCATGGTCATATGACTGGCCCTAGTAACATTCTTTTCTCCCCTCAATTTATGAGTCTGAATGCTTCAAGTTGTGCTATTCTGTTTGAGATAAAAAGATTAAGAAAAGGAGAAGGGAAATTTGGTATCAACTACTAAAAGCAAATGAGATTTAAAAATCACCTAATAGTATCCACAAGAGTGAAAGAAGAAAAAAACAGGTGGAAGAAAAAAGAGAAGGAAAATAATATCAAAAACAGATAAAAGTAAGTGAATAAATAAAACAAAGCAAAACCAGAAAAAAAGGAATAATGGTGTGGCAGGGTTTGGTGCTACCCACTTTTTTTTTTGTATAGGCACAGTAAGTATTGGGGAAGTAAGGAAATTTCCATGACCTAATGGATTCAGGGTTTCTCCATTCCTGGAGCATATTGTCATGGGAACAACCACTGGTTCCATACTTTCTC
>PVKC010001423.1:0-50824 GCA_004027635.1 Crocidura indochinensis
TTTTTTTTTTTTTTTTTTTTTTTTTTTTTTTTTTTTTTTTTTTTTTTTTTTTTTTTTTTTAAATAAAATTTTTATTTTTAAGTATGTTGGGTTACATAACGTTGGCAATCATATTTTAGGTACAAATTAACATAAAATCAGGGGAACTCCCATCACCAAAAAGTCCTCAGTCCACCTCAGTTCCGATCATAGTTCCCATATCCTCTGCCCTACCTTGTCACAATATTCCATCATTGTCTTCTGACCTTGAGAATTTCTTGTGACATGTCTGCTGTAAGTTTAGGGATGCTCCTTTGAATGTAATTTTTCTTTTTGATCTTTCTGCATTCAGTATTCTTTTTGTTTGTTTGTTTTTGTTTGTTTGTTTTTCTGCATTCAGTATTCTATCTTTATCTGTGGGATTTGTCATTGTAATGAGGATGTGTCTTGGGGTGTTTTTCTTTGGGTCTCTTAGCTGGTTCTCTTCGGACATGCAGGATTTGATTGCCTGTAGTCTTTAACTCTGGGAGTATCTCTTTGATGATATCTTTGACAGTTGACTCTTCTTGGAGATCTCCTACCTAGGTCTTTGGGACTCCAATGATTCTTTTGTTGTTTCTGTTGAATTTATCAGAGATTTCTATTTTTATCTGTTTGCATTCCTTGAGTACTTTTTCCATTGCCTGTTCGTTTGTCTTAAGATTCTTTCCCACTTTCTTCTGTTGTGTTGAGTTTTTCTGCATCACATCTTCCAGTACTCCGATTCTCACCTCAGCTGATGATATCCTGCTGGCA
The DNA here is from genome assembly GCA_004027635.1 of Crocidura indochinensis. Taxonomy (NCBI): domain Eukaryota; kingdom Metazoa; phylum Chordata; class Mammalia; order Eulipotyphla; family Soricidae; genus Crocidura; species Crocidura indochinensis. The sequence continues at coordinate 775 of PVKC010001423.1, forward strand.
AGGCCATCCATTGAGGTTTTCAGTAGAGTTACCATATTTTTCAGATCTGTTATTTCAGTTTGGAGTTCTCTGATTTCTATCTTTGTGTTCTGTTCAGATTGATCTATGCTTTCTGTGAGTTCTTCAAACATCTTCCATATTGCTATTTTAAGTTTCTTGTCCGAGAGGTTAATCAGGTGGTTGGAATTTATTAGGTCATTTGAGCATTCGTCTTCATTTTCTGTGCATAGTGTTTGCCTGCGAGGTTTCCCCATTGTCACACTTGTAGTGTGGTTTTTACTGCATGTTGTGGTGGGGTTCATTGGTTAGAAAGAGTGTGCAGTTGCAAAGGCAAGCGCTCTTCTGCTGCCTCTAGTTGACAGTTTTTTTGGGGGTGTGCTCCCTAGGCCTCTGAGGAGACCTTCAGGGATTCAGAAATACAGGCAGACAGGCACAGGCAGGAGAAGTTTCCCTTGAAGTCTTCAGAGTGAACAAAGGAACAGCAGGGCAGAGCCTCTGCAGGCCAGAAATCTCAGCTTATTGGACAAGGACCCCACAAATAGAATTTACTCACTGGGCAGCTTTAAAATGCAGTTTTTGGGAGTGCGTTCCCTAGACCTCTGAGAAAATTTTCAGTGATTCGGAAACACAGGCAGACAGGCACAGGCAGGAGAAGTTTCCCCTGTTGTCCTCAGGGTGAACAAAGACACAGTAGGGCCTATCTAGTTTTTCTTATTAACTTATTCTTAGAACCTAACATGGGTTCTGCCTTACAGCATATATTCATTAACTTTTTGATAAATGATCAAAATACCAAGCAAATGATATAGTGCAGTACAAAGTCATTGATGTGATAAGTAGATATTATTTTCTAAGACTACTTGGGAATGGCTAAAATATTTGTTGAGTGCATTTTAAAAGCAACCAGAACTTTCTGTTGCAAATATTTCTTCTTTGTTCTTATTTTCAGAAAGTTTCACAGCATAGAATTTTTAAACATTTTTGCATATCAATACATCATTGCATTTTATTCTAATTGAAGATTATTCTATTATCAATTGTTCATTATCTAGGTCTAATTCTTAAATGTTTCATGACCTAATAAATATTTAATTATTGGGACCACTGACAAATGCTTTATAATTTATTAAACAGATTTTACCTTTTAAATTTAGCTGAAAAATGGTGTTTCTGTGACTTCTTAGTAAAAATCGGATTTTCTACCTGCTTTATGTTATTCATACTCATATAGATGAACTTAACCACAAGAAGAAAAAAGATACAGATATTATACATGACAGAGATGTAAATATGAGTGTGGCAGTGGCCAGGGGCACCAAGAACATAGACTAATTACTAGAAAAGAGATCTTTACCCCAAAGGAATTTCTTAAATGTATCTTTAATTATAAAACTGAACAGAAATGACTTTTTTTTATAAAATGTTTTCTGGATTGCAGATTATTACAAAATTTCTAGTGCTTTCTTCAAAACCACATCTATGTTAATCACCCTGGTTTCTTAGACTTAATTTAGACCTCAATTTTTTTTTTTTTTTGGTTTTTGGGCCACACCCGGTGATGCTCAGGGGTTACTCCTGGCTATTCGCTCAGAAATCGCTCCTGGCAGGCATGGGAGACCATATGGGGAACCGGGGGATCGAACCACGGTCTGTCCTAGGTTAGCACAGGCACCTTACCTCCAGCGCCACCGCCCGGCCCCTAGACCTCAATTTTTTATTGAATTTTTGAATTGATCTTTCATTTTTTATATATCACTATCATTTGTTATGAGGAAGGAAGGAAGGAAAGAAGGAAGGAAGAGGAGGAAAAGGAAGGGAAGGGGAAAAAGGAGGAAAGGGGAAAATGAAAGGGAAAGGGAGGAAAGGGAAAGAGGAAATGTAAGGTAAAAGGAAAGGAAAAGGAAAAACAGCCTAATATTTCCCCAAAAACAGCCATTTCCCCCAATGTGCCTGGGGAAACACAGGAACATGAATATACAATGCAGATGCGACTGAACCACAGGAGCTATAGCTATGGAATGGGAAGACTGCTCTTTCTCTATGAGAAGAGGATGAATGAGGAAGACCACCCAGGGAAAGGCCACAGCTGAAAGGCAAAACTCAAAATAGCTCAGAAGAGTTGTTGCTTCAAAAGAGGGTGCACAGACAGCCACACCAGGTTTAGAAGCCTCAGTCCTAGTGAATTTGGCTGCTGTGAAGTAAGTCCCTAGAAATAGCTGATTTAGAACCTGTACTTAGAAGTGAGTCAGGGACCTGGTATGCTTAGCTGCTGAAGTAGCTCATTGATTAGTCATTCCTGCACCACACAGCTGCTCAGCAGCTTTAAGATATCCTAACAATGGAGGGTGCTGAGAGGAATTTTTCAGAGGATGAGGCGAGAGGGCGAGATTAACTTCTCCCAGGCTGGGAAGACAGAGGAGCAGTTCAATTTTAAGGTTATTTGTTCTCATTAAGTCAACAAAGCAAACTGGTCTTGAGGACAAGGGTGTTCTCCTTATGGTGTTGCCTTTTTTTGTTTGTTTGTTTGTTTTCTTTGGGCTTTTTGTCTTCATAAATAAAGTAACATTCTTGCTATAGAATACATCTTTTCTTTTTGAAAATATAAGTAGTGCAGACTGACACTGATGTTCTATTTAGTGGCTGCAAATTGGTGAAGGAAAGTCCATTCTTACCCTTAGATGTTGCGTAAGGTCTCAAACACAGTTCCTGTAAACCAATATTTTGAGTAGGAAGATAATTTACCTGGAAAGATAAAACAAGAGAAGATTTTGTTCCCTTTCTCTCAATAGGATCTGTATAATGCTAGTTAAGATATAAATAAAGCTGCCTTTTATTCATCATTTTAGCTTTAGTGATTAGCAGACACATGGTAGTTTCCATTAAAGAAAGCTGAGTGGAAGAATGAATAATAGTAGGTCCGCTAGGAACATTGTTGTTAAAAAGTTTTCTTGACTATATTTAAAGTTGGCAATATATGTATATTGTACTTGACTTATTAAAAGCCTCACCTATACCTTTTATTACTGTTTTAACTTCACCAAAACACTTTGACTTAAGTAGAGATTGATTTATGACAAATTGTAGAACTTGTAGGTTCCAGTGTTGCCTGTAAGATTTTAGTAATTCTCCTTTAGCAGTTGAGGTCATGGACTATTGCTGTGTCACATGTGTCCCTTTTCTGTAATAATGAATATAATTGGAGGCTAGAGATGGATTCTTTCTACTAAGTTATATTGCAATATTTTAAACAAATAATTTAATACTTAGGTTAAATATTATGTGTATAGGCTGCTGTAAAGTGATGGTATGACTAAGAATTTTCAGGTGAGGTCATATTGTAAAGATCCTTTTTTATTTGCTCACATAAAAAGTAAAGCTTGAAGGACACAACACCATTCCATAATTTTAACCTGTCTCTAGGAGATTATGAGATTTGAGTGAATGATTCTTTTTCTTAAAACTTCAACCTTTGGTCACTTTCAAACCCAATATTTTCCATAAGAGTTGGTTGTACCATACAAACGATTTGTGAACAACATCTGTATGAGGATGAGATTTAAATCTACCTGTGTGCACATAATCTTTGGCTTATTTGTCTGTGACTTCTTCAGATATGGACAGAATCCGAAGTCTGAGAATCTGCTCTTTACACTGGTATTATAGCTTAATATTTTGCCTTGGAAATAACTCCACTCACTCTGATTGCTATGTGCCATAGCAATCTATCAGGTACTTTTGCTTCCCAGCAGTCCACTACTCTCCACAGTATTCCTTGATATTGTGCTCCAGTGCCTTGCAGGGCTTTATCTGTTTTAGCAGCTTTTAACTGTCCCCGCATCGGGTCATCAAACCACAGTTATCCAGTTGGTATTGTATTTTCTCACCTGTGGAGTTGCAGTGTGGCTGTCTATGCTAGATGGCTGTCAGCATACAAAAAACATCGTTGTGGAGATTGATCCCAATTTGCCACTTAATGTTAAACACTATCACAAGTGGAACCAGGTGTATTGTCCTGTCTTAAAACTGAAAGTTTCAGGGCATCCATTACTGCCCATTTCTCTAAATCCTCATCTGTTGTCAAAAGCATTAAGAGTCTTGATGTTTGCCAGTTTCCAGGAAATTATGCTCATCTTCTTAACCCAGTTTCATTCTTGCATTCATTTTATGCAGCCTTTGACAAGAAGACGTCCATCAGTTATCAGTCTTGTAATTCTGCAACAATATATTTTAATGCCATTGCCATACAGTTCTACATAGCTTTTTTATAATTAGCATTATTTACAATCTGTATGCCACCTGTTTTTCACTGGTTGTATTGCTAGATAACCACACAAAAATTCTCTCAGGCCATAGTCAATCCCCACATAGCAATACCATATGTTTTCAAATATCATTACTAGAACTTGACATGACACTGTTTTGATCATGGACATGCTTCACCTCTCTTTCCCTCAGAGCAACAATATAGAAACATAACACCCTATTGGTAATCTTTTAAAGATTACATTTAAGAAGTCTTCATAAGCAGTGACTTTATTTGTTGTTTCACAGCATCTGAGCACCATTCACCTTTGAAAGCTCTATCAATTATGACTGGTAAGAAGCAGCTTCTTTAGCCTTCTACCAATAACTAAAAAATAAATAAACAAAACAAACAAAAACCAGAAAAGCCATACAGGTATCAATAAGAAATCAGCTGCAATGACTGACTTTGGAACACAGCTTTGAGTACAGATACAACTTTGAGTACAGTACAACTCTTAGAGTGACTATACACCAAACCTTAAAATTTTTTAAAGAAAATACTGTGCCTCAACATTTCAACTAACACTGACATATACGCAGTATGCTAGACATTTTAATAGTCACTGTCTTGTTTAATTCTGAGACTAGCCAATGGAAAATATTATTTTATTATTTGACTTATTTTCAAGACTAAATATTTTTAAGTTTTTCTACATACGTTTTCCAAATAGTATAGATATTAAACAAAAAATCCATATTATTGATTGTGAAGATTTGGGCAGACAGAAGATATGGCAGATTTGCAAAATAGTACTACACTGCCCCCATGAAGCTTATTTATTTATTTATTTAGGATAAGAGCATAAAAATAGAATTATGTGGCTTTATTATTTTTTATTTTTAATAATATCCTTATTTAAACACTGATTATAAATGATTGTAGTTGCATTTCAGTCATAAAAAAAAACAATTCTCCTTCACCAGTGCAACATTCCCACCACCAATGCCCCTCATCTTCTTCCTCCTCCATCCCTGCCTTTATTCGATACAGGCATACTACTTCCCTCACTCACCCAAGGAGCTTTTTGTATCTTCCTATCTGTCATTTTCTCTAAGAACTTGCACTCAAAACTCCCTATATAAAATTTTTTTTGCCTTTTTGGGCCACACCCAGTGATGCTCAGGGGTTACTCCCGGCTATGCACTCAGAAATCATGTCTGGCTTGGGGGACTATATGGGACGCTAGAGGATCAAACCGCGGTTCATTCTAGGTTAGCACATACAAGGTAAATGCCCTACTGCTTGCGACATCGCCCCAGCCCTCAAAATTGGGAATTCTTAAGAACAACAACAAAGGTTCCATTATCATTTTTTTAAATAAAAGCATGGTTAAAAATTACACTTGCATATCAGTTAGGTATTTACAGAAAGACTGCATATGAAGCAGGAGGGATACTATATTGGGAAGGAATTCGGTTTTTTGTTTTGTTTTGTTTTAATATCTTTATATAATTTGATTACAAACATGATTGTAGTTGGGTTTCAGTCATATAAAGAACGCCCCCCTTCACCAGTGCAACATTCCCATCATCAATGCCCCAAACCTCCCACCTCCCTCTCCTCCTCCCACCCCACCTGTATTTGAGACAGGCTTTTTATGGGAAGGCATTTGTCTTGTGTATAATTGACCCTGGTTAGATTCTCAGTATCCCACATGGTTCGTTCAGCCCCCTGAGGAATGATCTCTAAGCATAGAGCCAAAAGTAAATCCTGAGTACTTTCAAGTATGGCCCCAAAACAAAACATAATAGACACAAAGATCTTGGCAGCATCAAATAATAAGCAAGTGGGAACCATAGAAAGTAGGTCATTTGGGGTTAACTGGTCTAGACTGTTGGGCTGGGATATTGTGATTATCTCAACCTGATTGCTCCTGTCATTGAAGATCAGCTGAGGATTAAGCTGAACTCCTTCAAGGCACCTTAGTTCTGTTCTACCTGTCTTTTATTCTCTTGTCTGGACAAGTTCTTACAATAGCAGAAGAGCTAGAGAACAAACTTAATATTTAAAGTATTTTTAAGCCTTTGATCATATCATGCTCTTGCTTCATTAACTGTGACAAATAACATGATGAAATCCATTGAAAACAGTAGGGGCAGATTCCCATATTGACATTATAGCATTATGTAAGATTACTGAGAGAGACAGTTGAGAATATTAATGATCTGCTTTTTTTAGCCCCTTATGTTTTGGGGTGTGTGTGTGTCTCTGTATGAGTTTGGGCCACACCCTTTAATGCTCACCTTATTCTATGCTCAGAGATCACTCTTGGTATACAAGACACGCTTTCTACCCACTGTACTATCACTTCAGACCCCTCCTTTAGTTCTTTTCTATCAGAAGTTAGACATTGCTTAGTGGTGTGAGCTCTTCACAGAGTCATATTTTTTATCCATCCATCCATTGACTATTTAACATAATATTGACTTATTTAGACAATTATTATTTAATAGAAATGTGTTTTGAATAACATGTGGAATTCAAAGATTTTAGGTACCACATTTTGAAAAGTAAAATTAAGCATACTCATATATTTTAATCAAATAATGTCTTTTATATTACCATTATTACATAATCAATACCAGTATCATTTGAACTTCTTAAAGGCAACAGTTGAACTTGATGTGAAATATGTGATACCTTCCGCATAAAGTTTATAGAGTCTAGTGCAAAAGGGAGTTTAGGGGCCGGAGTGTTAATATAGCAGGAGAGTGTTTGCCTTGCATGCAGCCAACCCAGAATGGGCCCAGGTTCTATCCCTGACATCCCTGGATAGTTCCCCAAGCCAGAAGTGATTTCTGAGTACAGAGCCAGGAGTAACCCCTGAACATTGCTGGGTGTGGCCCCAACCCCACCCAAATAAGGAAGTTTAATTTAGAGAGTGAAGTCATTACATAGATCTTTGAGGACTTCAACTTGCAATGTAACATTTGAGGGGCCAAAGCGGTGGCACAAAGTGGTATGGCATATCTGCCTTACGTGCACTAGCTTAGGACGGACGATGGTTTGATCCCCAAGCATCACATATGGTCCCCCAAGCTAGGGGCAATTTCTGATAGCCAGTAGTAACCCCTGAGTGTTCACATGGTGTGGCCAAACACACACACACACACACACACACACACACACACCAATAAAACATTTCGGGGAGATTATTATTTATACCTCTCAGATTTTGCCATAACATTATGCACCAACCCTTCTTTACAATATAAGCTCTCTATTATACTTCACTGTACAAAACCTATCAAACCGATCATAATTTCCCTAATATTATTTAGTTAGAGACATTTCCATATAACTTTTCAAAAGCTACCACTGTGTCCAAAGTCAGTCAGTGATATGTTGCAAAATCCATATGATAGAGGGATATTGGGGTTTTGTTACCAGGTGGACACATTATCAGATTATGACTCTAACAGATAATCCAGGATTCCTCATGATAGAAAAATTTGAGTGGAACTGTTGTCTCACTTGGAAAAACAAATAAAACTCTGGGAACACTGGTGGTGGGAGGTCCACGCTGATGATTGGATTGGCTCTGATTCATTTTATGTTTGAAAACCAACTATGAATGACTTTGTAAATCACAATCGTTTGAATTAAATTAAATTAAAAAATAAAGTAGTACAAGGAATAACAGGCAGAGAATTGAATAAATGAAAATAAAGGACAGCATTAATACTGTTTATTCTTAACCTTATTAAGCTTATCGCTGCCTAGAGAAAGTTTTGACTTTCTAAGCTACATTGCCCATACAAGGTTTATCAAAGAGAATAATTTTTAGAAAGCAATTATTGTCTATTGAATTTGCAAATAAAGGATTCTGGCAAGAAAAGGGAGATAAGGTATTTCCTTTGTATTCTAAAAAAGTCTGATGTTTCTTTAAATATATAGACATAGCTTAAAGGACTGAAAGAAGTTCTATTAAATGCTATGAATCACCTTTTGATTTATGCTTTTTAATCCTGTTCTGCTTATTGTGTGCTTTTTCAATAGTGATTCATTGTTTTGACTGTGTAACCATTGAATTCAAAACCAGGTTTGGAAGATGCCCTCATACTTCCTTATTTTTAGGCAATATCACCATTTCCATTGCCTTTAATGAACGTTCATGGGGAACTCAGAATACTTATCATTGTCATCTCTGATATGATAAAGCCTCCTCCCATTAAAAAGTTTAGGTATTTAGGAGGAGGTGATATAGAATAGAATGGAATACTGGATTTTAAATGTGAGATACTGTTTTTATAATATATTACAGAAAAACTAGTTATGAGTCTATGTTCTCGCACTAAACACTTTAGAAAACGACTGTAATTACATAAAGAAGAGAGTTCAGATTACATCATGGACTATTTTACACTTTAAATTGCAAAAATATTTTTGCATATACAATCCATTGTTTCATGAAAAATTTAAATCAGAACACAACACTAGTCTTCTGTTTAGCAAAGATCATTTCATGTAAATTGTTAATGTCCTCTCTAATGAATATCAGTTGCTATCTTCTTTTCCCTCCCCAAATTATATCTAAGATTCTTGCATTAAATATTGAAATGTTTGGTTATCATTTTGTTTCACTGAGGTATTTTTAGATAGTGATTTACAATAAATTGAAAAGAGTTCAGTAATGATAGAACTAATGACAAATTACTGCTTTGTGAATTGGTGCTTTTTGAATGAAATAAAGGCAATTTTATTAGATAGGTCATCTTGAATTCGAATTCCCCTCACCTATATCACACATACTCAGGTTAGGAAGTGTAGGAGACTATTATTAGTGATAGAATCAAAGATCATCGTTTTCTCAGTACTATGAAATGGTATTGTGACAAGGAAGAGTTTCCACTAAATTTCTGTAAATCATGGAGTTAAGAATGAAAATAACTTAAGAGTTTCTGAGAGTGGGACTGGAGAGGAGTTCTATGGGTATGGTATTTGTGTTGAATGTTGCTGACCTGGGTTTGATCCTGGTACCCCATTTGATCCCAGAAGTGCTGCCAGGAATGATTCCTTAATTCAGAACCAGGAATACTACAGGATGTGGTGCCATTAGGAGCAAATAAAAATAGTTGTTAATAAAATGCAACTTAAAGGATGAATGAGAGACTGTGTGTAATATTGAGAATAAAACCAAAAAAGTATAAAACAAAAAGATCATCATATATTGTGATAACCAAAAATGAATTCTACACAATTTTTTAAATGTTGTGGTTCTGCATTTACCTTTTTCTAAATAATAAGCTTTTCAAACATATTGAATAATCAATGTCAAATGCCCAGATGCAACTATTTGACACCCTATCTCCATTGATGACTCAAAGATAATGAGTTCCGCCACCATAAGAAACTGACAAGTGTAAAATAAAGGTGAGAACTACAGTTCACACCTCTTGCCGTGAGAGTGCAATTCCAGTCTCTTAAATCTAGCTTTATTAGTTGCATATTAAAGAGAGGATATGGAGATCTAATTCTACAATGCTGAATACTTAGAACCCAAGGAAACTCCATTCTAATTTGAAAATTAGGATCATGCCACTGAATTTTCTTTAACAATGCAAAATAGCATTTAACATTTTCCTAGGAAAGATCTTTTCCAATCATCAGATTTACAATAGTACTTTTGATAGTTTCACTCAGTAAATAAAGGCTAAGCTACATCATTGAAATAGAGTTGCCATTTTAGTCACATTAACTTCAGCATTTCTATTGCCATTAGTTTTCTGATTATCCTTTTTTTTTTTTTTTTGGTTTAGGTTTTGGGGCCATATCCTGTGAGACTCGAGGGTTACTCTTAGCTATATGCTCACAAATCACTCCTGGCTTAGGAGACATTATGGGAGGCCAGGGGATCACACCTGGTCAGTCCTTGGTCAGCCGTGTGCAAGGCAAATACCCTACCATTGCTCTGGTTCTAAATTCCTGATTATCTTTTTATAATTTGATATGTTGAAAGTAGAGAAATGGTAAAAAAAAATATTATCATTGTACAAATTTCTTACAACTACTGCATACATAGCAGGTACATATTTAATACTTACCAAGTAACTTTTTTTGTAAAATACTGGTGACCATACATGATATTGTTTTTAGAGAGCTTATATCTTCCTATAAGTACATATATCTTATATTCTAATGGTACATGTATTTTGTTTCTGTGCTTCTCTTGTATTTATCTCTCTTCCCTATTGCTTAATGCTTTGTCTTATTTGCATGGTTGGTGTCATCATTCATATCTGTTACTTGCCTAAACTTCTGTCACTAAGTTAGGAAAGTACCTAAGACTAGACATGAAAGTCTAACACTGATGATAATTAGGGTTTGCACCTGGCTTTATACTCAAGAATTACAACTGGTAGGCTAGGAGGGCCATATAGGACGCCAGTGATCAAGCACAGGCTAGCTTCATGAAAAGCAGGTGTTCTACCTGCTATATTATCACTCTAGCTCCTACATAGATACTTTTTAAACACAGTTGTATCTTAGGGTGTTGCAAAGATTTTAAAAAATACTTTAAATGTGATTTTTATTTTGCTTTATAGTACTATTAATAATGATTTCTCATGGACATAATTATTTTGTAATTATCTTTATTTAAACACCATGATTAAAAACATGATTGCAGTTGTATATTTACAGTCATGGACATAATTCTCTATTACACCCACCTCTAAGGTAAATATCACCTTCCCCCATATATCCAGCAAACTTCTTTTTTGAAAAACAATATTTTGATATTTTTATTTTTATTGTAGTCAAAGTGAATAACAATTATTTCACAGAAATATTTAAGGCACATAGTAACACTGAATGAGGGGCATTCCACCACTAGTGTTGTCTTCCCTCCATCCCTGCTCCCAGAATGCATCCCATATCTCCCTTCTTTACCCCCCATCATGCCAGTGTAACTGCTAGTATACCTCTTTTCATCCCTTCAAAGTAAACCTAACAATAGAAGTATAATAGGAACTTTGTAAGTATTAGATTACAATATCATTGCATATAAATACTATACAATTTAGTGATGTTGAAACCATATTACCTAAACTATAATAAAAATTTAAATAACCATAAACCATAGAAAGTAAAAAGGTTGCCTTGTCCTGGCCAATGTGAGTTCAAGATCCAAGCGCACCAATAGTAAAACCTGAACACAGATGGATGTGGCCAACATCTTTCCCAAATTTAAAAATAAATAATTTAAAAACTAATTCAATCTACATTTGTTACTGGATTAAAAACAATAAAATTTTTGGTAGATGTTACCATATTTTTCATAACATTAGACACACTATTTTCTCCCCAAAAGTGTGACTTATGGAATGAATGCCACCTGACTGAATCCTAATTGCTGGGGAGGAGAGCATCTAAAATCTATGCATGTCTGGGGTCTGAGCAGTAGCATAGTGGTAGAATGTTTGCCTTGCAAATGGCTGATCCAGGACGGATCAGGGTACGACCCCTGGTGTCCTTATGGTCTCCCTAGCCAGGAGCAATTTCTGAGCACATAGCCAGGAGTAACCTCTGAGCATCACTGGGTGTGGCCCAAAAACAAACAAAAACGTATGTGTCTTGTGATCAGACACATCTTTTTTTTTTTTTTTTTTTTTTTTGATCAGGAACATCTTATAGAGTGAAATATACGGTACTTATTTTAGGACATTTTAGAGCCTGGATTAAAAACTACATTACATAGTCCCAGTTAAGAGTAAATTTAATGAGGAGCTGGAGTGATAGTGCAGTGGCAGGGTGTTTGCCTTGCACGCGGCTGACCCAGGACAAACCTTGGTTTGATCCCCAGCGTCCCATATGGTCCCCAGGCCAGGAGCGATTTCTGAGCGAATAGCCAGAAGTAACCACTGAGTGTCACTGTGTGTAGCACAAAAATACAAAAAAAAAATTTACTTTAATGACATTCAATAATATATTTTATTACTTTTAATTCATTTCAAACTTTCACTTATAATATTAGTGCAGGGAACCATGCTTTCTAAAATATTCTTGGAATTATACTTAAGCAAAAATAATGTAATACAAATTAACATCTGAACTTTCTACATTTCTCAGCAGAGTTGCCTTCCAATCTTTCAACAAAAAATAAACATATTTTTGAATGTTTTTAACAGTTTAAAATATTTATAACAGTTTAACATATTTATAATTTTCATTTTCTATGCCATGAAGATAGAATTGTATGTAATTCATTTTCAGAGAAGTTTTCTGATTATCAAGTCCAGATAACATAGGTCCATACTTAACAGTGTTGAAGATACAGTTAGTTAAATATTCTCCTGTTCTTTGACATTTATCCATTCTCTGTGTATATCTCTGTTGGGTCCATCAAAATTTAAAATATTTCAAATCAACATTAAAGTTGCAGTACCAATTGTTAGATGACATCGATTTTACATCTTGTGGAGAGATGGAAAAGTCTATCTAAGTGTATCGTACCTATGCACAGAAGTAATACAAATCCTCCTTTGCTGGCACCAAAAATAAATGAAAATGATGGCTGATAAAAGCTAAAAAACATTTTTCTCTTTTGCACTCATGGAAAATTTTGTTTGCAGAGATCAGAATCATGCATTAAGCAGCCTCAGTGAGCCAGATACTCTAATATATGCAGACAATTGTTGAAGACACAATCCCTACCCTCAACTCTTATTAATAAAAAATAGTTTAAAGAATTAATAGTAAATAAGAAATAAACATAAGTAGAAAGATATATATAAATTCTATGTAGAGCTACATTCATTCCCATGAGTCCCCACAAAGGATTTATTTATCTAGAATAGAATTTAGTGTTTTTCTACAAGTATTAGTTCTATTACATATTTATTGTATGAATTATATAAACAAATATATAATATATTAACATAATATATTAATTTTAATATATTTTTATTTTATACCTCTAAAACAAACCCACAGCAGAGCTATAGAAAAAAAAGTCATTGTATTAGAAAGAGCAATCCAGATGACAGATTGCAATGAGCCCCATGATGCCCATGTGAAATTTACCACCTTTCAGAGTATGAACCTCTGTATTAACAGTGTGAGAGTTTGGTTGCCTCCTTGAGGTAATCACTTTTGGGTCAGATTCACAAGGATCTTAGAAGTACCTGAATTAGCTGATCAACAAAATGAAAAATCAATGAATTGTAATCACCTCACTATATGTCCAAAATATTAGTCTCTCTGTACCCTTTGCCTTCTTCTAATCTTAAGGTCACTGAGGAAACTGACCAGTAAAGGTGAATGGTTTTGAGGGATATAGGTCACAGAGAAATCAGAGGAATCTTTTAAGAAATTACTTTTCTAGGTAACAGGAAAAATAACATCCTGATTCGCACTAGAAATATCTGGTTCCTGGATTTTCTCTTCTTTATTCTCAAAGAATAACATGGTCAAACTATGTTCCATTAAATTCTAGAACTCTAGAGTTTCTTAGTGGATAATTTTCAAGGGGACAGAATCTTTTAAAAAGAAAAAGACATTTTAACCATAGCTATAATCTTAACATTTCTTTCCTGTTAAAATGAAATTTAGGGCTAAAAATGTAGGACGGGGGTCAGGCACATCACTTTACATAAAGCTGACTAAGATTCAATTCATGGTACCATGTTATATGCCCTGATCACCAACAGGAGTTATTATCAACAGGTGTAGCTCCTACAGCTTCCCCAACAAATTTCAAGTTCTTCAATCATATTTTAGTCTTAAATTAATCTAGAAATATTTTTTTCAATTAATGTTGCAGACGACCTGCACCTACAACAAAAATAATTTATCGTACACGAGTCCTTGTAACTCGCGGGAGAGAGCGGGATGGAGAGGGATTTGCTAACAGAAAATATTAATGTAAAAATGAGAGACCACACGGTTGTATGGGGTCTAAGCGTGAAATGAAGCCAAGACAACTTTATTAAAATTAGGGGGTAAACTCTGGAATGCTAGGTGAGGCTAAAAACCTGAAGGAGAGGAAAGGGGGTGCAATCCTGAAATTGAGCTAAGATTAGCATATGAAACCAGAATTGAAGAAGGACAAAAGATGCTAGCTGAAATTTGCATCTTAAGAGGTTCAGAGATGGGAAGGAATTTCTGTTTTGGGGTTTATCTAAAAAGAGGGTGAAAAAACCCAGGTAATAATTAGGAAATAGCTATGGGGAAGTGAGAAATATTTATGAGTAATTTTGCAATTATCAGGTAGAGGCAAAGATGTTTTGTGTTTTGGGTAAAACATGAAACTAGTTATGCATATTTAGCTTGGAGGAAAAAGGGAGACTTCCCTGGCGTCAGGCCAGAGAGACTGCCCAGTGGGGGTGCATCGTTTGGCCTAGTGGCTTTTGGTACTGTCATTTCTTTGACTGAAGGAAAGGAATTTTGAGGCCTTATATTCTTAAAGGGACAGTGGAAAATGGCACAGCCTTTATGAAATTATGTTTCATTTTATGAAATTTTATTTCAAATTATGTTTCAGACAATCCACACAGAGGTCAGCTTAGGTGACAGCTCAGAGCGGGCCTTTCTGACATGATTTCCTCTCAGGAGTTTTTCCACTCCTGAGGGCTGTGACAAATTAACTTGTTCTGTTTAGGGAAATTTCAATTACATTTTGTTGATTTATCATTGGTCTACATTGCCACATTTATAGGCAATGCCACCACAGTGTGCGTAGAATTCACTGAACCCACCACTAAACTTACAGTGCCATCCCATCATAAAAAGACCCAACCTTCCCTTCACTCTGACAACTATTTTTTATTGAATTACGGGTTAATTTTGTTGTTTGGTTTAATAATATGGACTCTATTTTTGAATTTTAAACCATTTGTCAATTGTATTTCTCTGTTTTCCTTTTTCACTTAGCCAGTCATATTTTATCCATTGCGTCCTGAATCTCTTCCTTTTTTTAATGGAAGCATAGTATTCTTTTTTTTTTTCTATTTTGTTTTTTGGGTCACACCCGGCAGTGCTCAAGGGTTGCTTCTGGCTTCATGCTCAGAAATTGCTACTGGTAGGCACGGGGGACCATATGGGACACCAGGATTCGAACCGACGACCTTTTGCATGAAAGGCAAACGCCTTACCTCCATGCTATCTCCTGGGCCCCTGAAGCATAGTATTCTTTATTCAGTCAATGGACATATAGATTTTCGTGTTTTGGTCATTGTGAATTGTGCTGAAATGAATGTAAACCATTTTAAACTAAAGTTTGTATATCTTTTATATTAAAGCCTATAAGGGATATTATTGAATCACATGGTATTTTACTTAATTTTTAGCTGAATTTCCATACTGTTTTCTAAAGAAGTGATGTCAAATACACTCCCAATGGCAGTGTCAGAATTCTTTCTCTACAATGTGACAGTGCTCATTGTTTCCAATATTTTAAAAATTATTCTCACTTATTTGTGATAGCTCATTGTTACTGTGATATGGAATTTCCTAATCCTAATTGATGCAGATAATTTGTATGCAGTATTGGTCTACTTGTTTGTCTTTGGAAAAGTATCTACTGAGATCTTTTGCCATTTTTCAATTGGACTTTTTGTTTTTTGGTTATTAAGTAGCATAATTTTTTTAAATATATTTTGGATATCAGCCTAATGTTAAGTTCTACAAGTGCTAAGAACCCAGTTTTCATATTCATTCTTATTTTCTTAGTGCTGACCTAATTTATGGTAGGTCCTCTTCTCATTATCTCTATATGACTCCTTTTAGTTAAAATGTTTAGCTTGTATGCATTGTCTGCTAAAGAAAGCAAAGTTTTGTTTTGTAATATAACTGTCAAAGCCCCAGAATGGAAACCATTAACTCATTAAAATTATGAGTTTTTCTGAAAGTGTAAGTAGAGAGAGAGAGAAATACAGATATTTTCTGAAGCTTATAAGGTCATACATTTAGGAAGGAGTCACTGCCTCCCACCAAATTACAGAGAATATTAGTCAAAGGTAATAGGAACTCTAGAAGGATTTGTATGATAGAGAGTCTTACACATCAAACTAAGGACCTAGGATATAAAATAATTTACCAAAAGAAAAACATGCTTTTTAGAGAAAAGAGTGATCTAATAAAGTCATTATTTTAAGGTATTTTAGAGCAATTATAAGACATATTACAATTAAAAATAGATTATATAAAGGTCTATGATAATAAGCTGGGACAACCATGACTATGATTGAATATGAAATATTCTGTAATGAATAAAATGATGAAGTGATGTATGTGAACAATATTTCAAAAAAATCCATAGGACTTGGCAAGATAATAAAAATGAGCTTTGCATTGGAACTTTAAACACATCAACTGAGAATTCATGTAATACTATAGCTTTGCCACTAATCTTTGGCACTCATCTTTTTCATTTGGGGACACACATGGAAATGCTCAAGGGCTTTGTTGGCTGTGTTCTCAAGGGTTGTTCTTGATGGTACTCAGGGCTCCATGCAGTACTGGAAATAAAACCTGACCTCAAGTCATGTATAGCATGTGTTCAGCTTTTTTTTTAAATCTCTCTAAATTAAAAACACTTCTTTTTATCTGTATTACCTCTCTACCCTCTTCTTAACTCTGTACTAAACTTTTCCATTACTTTTTGTTCTAACTGGTCATTATTTTTCATGTGTCATTATATCTAAAATGTGCAACTTTCCTGTGAGTCTAAAAGAAGGCAAGTTCCAATCTCAGAATTAGGGTAGTTTTTAGAGTGAAAACTTCTCTTTCATTGCATCTTTTTTTTTTGTGGTTTTTGGGTCACACCTGGCAGTGCTCAAGGGTTACTCCTGGCTCCATGCTCAGAAATTGCTCCTGGCAGGCACGAGGGACCATATGGGACACCGGGATTCGAACCGATGACCTTTTGCATGAAAGGCAAACGCCTTACCTCCATGCTATCTCCCGGGCCCCTCTTTCATTGCATCTTATTGCAGTAAAAATGATAAATTATATTACAATACTGAATTAAGCTTTAACAAACTCTTTTAAACAGTTTCTCAACCTACAATAATACAGTTAGTGAGGCCAAAGCAATAGCACAGCAGCACGGTATTTACCTTGCAAGGGACCATTCAATCCCTAGCATCCCAAATGGTCCCCTAAGCTTGCTAAGAGAAATTTCTGATCACAGAACCAGGAATAACCTCTGAGCACCACTGGTGTGGCCCCAAAACAAAACACACACACACACACACACAATAATACTGTTAGTAAATAACAGAAAACCAACAACTTAAACAAGTTGAATTTCAGAGAAAGCAGCTAGTAATGCTTACTCATCAGTTTATTAATAATAGTACCTATACCTTTGTATCTCTGGACTTCCATTATGTATTGTGTTATAGTGACAAGCCAAGTGCTCCATTTTTCATACACATTATCCTCATTTAGGCAAACAAATATATGAAAAATAAAAGAGAAATACTTATCTTTCTATTTATCAATAAAGTAAACTTCAGCTTGGATTGCTTGCTCATGTTCTTCTTATAGTTCATGAACTATATGAACTTCTTATAGGTCATAAACTCAAAAGGTATTTAATAGCTACTCTTTGTAGTAAGGGTGACTGCAAATGTGAACAATTATTTTTTTTCTATTTGTGAAACATAACAAGGAAGAAGAATGTTGGGAAAGTTTTAGGTTGAGCAAGTAGTGGGATTGTTTATTTAATATAATAAACATACAAGTTTATAATTTTACTGTGTATAATATTTGTAGTTTACACAGTATTCTTTCCTTTTATTGGTGTTTGGAGTTGCTCCTTTTAGAGCACTCAGAAATTATTTCTGTAGATACTTGGGGATCAAATGGGATGCCAGGGATCCAATCCAGGTCAGCTGAATGCAAAGGGAATGCCCAATTCATTGTATTGTTGCTCCAACCCCTACACTTTCCACATTTTTACTCATGTTTATTTACATAAATTCATTCCTCTGTTATTTAGAAGACTACATGAATGATAAACTTTTATCATTTTTAGGAATCTATGTTTTATTCTCCTTTTCTATTTGCCATTGTCAATGTGTGTTTCACTTGTTCTGAAAAGGTGCTACAATTTTGGTTCCCTGAAGAGGCATTATATATAAACTAGAAAGAACATTATATTTATTTATATCTAATTATCTTGGCATGCATGACCCATGTGACCACATTTTCTCATATAGCTCATATAGCAAATGTACTAGAGGATTCTATGGGGATTTAGTAAAGGTATCACATTCTAGCTTTTCTGGGATGTGATAGAGTCTTGTGTAAAGATTTATTTCCAAGAGACCTCATCAACCTTGACTTAGAAAGAAATTCAGCACCAAAATGTAGCACCTGCATCTCAAAAATAAAATTAGTAATTATAGCTCTTGATGCAATGTTTAGGGAAAAAGAGTCAATTAAAGTAAAATAAATTCAACCAGGATCCTCTGTAAGTAGCAACATCATGCAATTCTGACTTCACAATGACATGAAAATTTAAATGACAACTGTGCTAAATTAGGAAACAGCAAACTCAGGCCAAGGGTAAATTTAGTAACATGCTGGTTTACTCAAAATAACCTTCTCCATAGCAGATTCTCTATGAATTTCAGGTAACCCATAGCTTATTTTTCTGTTCTGTTTAGAGATAATCAGGTATCCAGAAGCTTGAGCTTTGAGGTCTTCTCTTCTCAATGGCATTTCTGGAGTAACATCAGGAGCCTGTGCAAACCTTGATCCACTAGGAAATTAAATAGAGACACAGTTTATATATACTTCTTGAAAATTTCCATCATCTGTGTTCAAAACTTTTGAGAGGACTTATTGAAGGTAAGTGAATTTTGGAGTTAATTCATACTCTTGCATGACTCTACATCAAAAGTGAATATTTAATATATCTTGATCAAGTAAAAACAGTTACTGAATATCAAGAATAGTCTCCATCCCCCAAACTTTGTATATATAATACAAAGTTTGAAAACTGTTATATGTTGTTTAATTATAAATCCAAACAATGCAGGATAGTATTCTTGATATTTGAGAATCATTTTTATGTTAAAAAAAAAAGCAAGACTTGTGGGGGTCCTCAAGTTTTGCAGTGCATATTAGCCACATGAATAAAGAGAAGATCCCTTGAAAAGCTTATTTTGGGCCACATTTCAGTGACATAGAATCATTCGGCTCAGGCTCAGGCCCAGAAATTTGCATTTTAGTTACTAACTCCAAATCATTCTGGTGATTTGGTAGGTCTGGAGATTTGAAAAACACTATAATTGCCATTTGAATGTATGCTTCTAATTTCCAGATTTGACATTAAATGACTTGTATGTTGTTCTGTACCTTCTTTTACATGAATAGACAAGGAATGGATTATTTTTGTACAGAAGTCTTAAATGAGCTCCCTTTGTTCCTTACAACCCCTTTAAAGTTTTATTATTTCTCTTTGAAATTCCTTTTTGAAAATCCAATATGACAAACTAACCTCTTATCTCTTAGAGTAATAATTTAGTCTTCTCTCTCTATAGTTGTTTCTTTGTTCCATATCATGTTTTAATTTAATAGATATTTTTGTTTATTAAATATAAATCTAAATATATATAAGATTAAAATTATGAACTAGAGAGCTGGATCAGTAGTACATCTGGTAGGCTTGAGGTCAACCCAGGTCCAATCCCAGCATCTTATATTGTTCACTGACCACTGCCAGTAGCTATTCTTGAGTAGAGCCAGGAGTAAACTTGAGTATCACTGGGTGTTAGCCCAAAGACAAAAAGGAAAGAAAATCTAAGTTATAAATTATAATGAAATGAAAATTAAAAAGTATGACCCTTTTTTACTTTGTGAAAATTCAGTCTTAGAATAAGTATGCATAGTATGTCTTAGTTGATTTTTCTTTTCAATTTTTCTTTTGTAAACAAAACTATAAATCATGCATTTCATTTTACACATACATTTCATAAATACCAGTTTATGTATTTCTATTTCTAAGCAATTATTTTCCAACTTTGTCTTCACAGTTTGTAATTTTCAGATTATAAAAGCTTTGCTTCTTTTTTCAAATAGAAGACATGGTTGTTAGGAATATAGACCTTAAATGAAAGATTCAATATATTTCTAGTAAAAGTATAATTTTTAAATCACAGTTCTTCATTTAGGACATGATCTGTCTTTTAGATATTTTCATCTTTTTATCAATCTTTGTATGCATTTGTTAATATTGTAGAGAATACCTTATTTGTAAATAACTAAATAGTGTGCTGGAGAGACAGTTCAGTATGCTGAGCATATAGTTTTTATGCTGACGGTTCAGATTCTATCCTTGGCACTAATAATATGTGATCCCTAAGTACTACTGGGAGTGACCAACTAACACAAAACCAAAAATAATCCCTGAACATTATCATCTATGACCCAAAATTTAAAAAAGAAAGACAAAAGTAAGCAATGAATAATAACCAATTATATCTAGCATAGCACCAGCTAGAGATACCTGTTAAAATTAATATTACCTAAGGAAATTGTTGACTTAATCATAACTAACAGTAATATTCATAAAATAAAAATTAATAGAAATTTAATTTTATAGAATTGAATTTTAATAATGTATAGTACATGCATTTGTTGGAATAGAAAGAGTTAGTATAGAAAATAAAGTGTTATCCTTGCATGTGACTGATGCAGGTTCATTCCCTGGGATCCCAAATAGTCTCTTAAGTACCAGTAGTGTGCCTGAGCAAAGCACTAGGAGGAAGCCTTGAACCAGAACTACTATATGTGACCCTAAAATAAAGCTAAAATAATATGCATTTTCTGTAATAATTGTCCATACAGCTCAAACTTCCATACATGTAGATAAAATTATAAAATTTGGGCCAGAGAGATAGCATGGAGGTAAGGCATTTGCCTTGCATGTAAAAGGTCAGTGATTTGAACCCAGGCATCCTATATGGTCCCCTGAGGCAGCCAGGAGCGATTTCTGAGCATAGAGCCAGCAGTAACCCCTGAGCATTGCCGGGTGTGACCCCAAACAATACAAAACAAAACAAAAATTCTAAAATTTGTAGTAAGCAAACTAATCAACTGCTCAAATATGTTGTACACAAATTTATGGCACAATAAATTCTTCAAGTGAAGTTTATTAGAGCTTCCAGTATGTATATTCTGTGAAACTTTTATTTCCAAAAGATAGAAAAGTACTCTGTTTTTTTCTTGTTTGCAGAGGAGCAGGTGTAGAAAGAATGGGATTGTCCTTCAGTGAGTCACATTCATTATCATTAATGTATTTTTCTTAAACTGTAATTCCCTAAAGAAAGCATAAAATGTAGTTTTAGGGATCTTGAGTGTGGCAGTTTGAGTAAGGAAGTAAAATACATAAGAATAAATCACAGAAACTTTATTAAGTCATGGAAGCATAAAATCTTACAGCAGAAAAGAACCATTGAGATCTACTCTGGTCCTCTCGGTAAAGAGCAATATGAAGACTAGTCTGACTTAAAAAAAAAACTAATCAAGTATTTTTTCATTGAAAATTTCTTAAGTAAGAAAGATAGGTGGAAGGTTTCTCTATGATGAAGATGAGGAAAACATTACCTGTGTCCTTATCATTGTCATTGAATTTACATCATTAATCATCTTAGTTGTCAGTAGCTAATCCTTCTTGCCATTATCCTGGAAGTTAAAATAGCAAATTTATGTTTATTTCAGCATGGTTAGCTTTGTCTGGATATCTAATATTGAACGGAAAAAGAACTGAAAAAAAGATACAGCTTTAGAACAGTAGAGCCATCTGGGATCATTAAGTATAGGAGAAAAAAAAATTTAAATATGTAAGAAATCTCTGGGGAGAATTAGTGTTATTATTAAGCAGTATAATAATGATGCTTGTTAGCCAAAAGGATTAAAATGTGTTTATTATTCTCAATTTAAGAAGTTGGAAAGTAATTAAAGTTTATCTAGTAAATTACAATTATTTGTATTGATAAATATTCATAGTATAGTGTAAATAAAAACATGTTACAATGCCATATGATTAGGTTGTCCTATAATCGAATTAAAAATAGATATATAGGTTGAAAATTAAAATTACATTCTTTAAAACATTTATAACCTGTTATGCTCAGTTAATGAAATTATGATTGATTCTTATTGCTTCTCAGAAATTGTAAAAGTATGAGATAAATTTTAAATGTAATTTTTTAATAATTTTATGTCTGAGAAATATTAAATCACTTTAGAAATTCACTTTTATATAGACAATAGTCTGCTAATTGTGCTAATTGTTGTTTACAACAGACTTCAAGAAAGGCTACTACTTCTGATATTATTAAAGTGATTTTGATGAGAATCATGGTTACAATTAAATTTTAAAGATTTAGATGCAGTTTTTCATTTTTCAGAATTTTGCAGTAGAATAACACTCTCAAGTTTCTTCATTAAACCTGATCATTTCAATTTATTGATGATGAAATTCTGGAAAAAGTTTATTTTTGTATCCCATTATTCCAATGTGATTTTAAGAATACTCTAACTATAATAGGTTTCTCTGTTTTGCTAATTTTTCTTAATTTTATGTTTTGTTACATTAGTCTAAATACGACTTTGTTCTTTAAATCTCCAGTGTAACATACGGCTAGTCTCACCATTATTAGTACCAGCTGTGGTTGGCCTATGATTTTGCTCATTCTGTTTGAATCCAAAGTAATTAGCTCGTTAGTTTAATGACAATATTTGTTAATGGGATTTTAGGGCCAAATTCTGCTGTTCCAATGTGGGTGGTGTATTTGAGGAAAGAATCTAGCCCTTATGTTTTAAGCATAAACTGTATAATTTGATTTCAAAATGATGGTTGACATAGTTTGGGGTAGGAAAATGAAATCTACATTTATCTGAGTTTCACATTTTAAGAAACAGAAAAATGAAAGGAACAATTTATAAAATGGCAAGTTCACAGAAAATGTTTGATACAACTCTCCTGCATTTATCATTTACATATTGGAATATCAAATGAAATTATTATCAGGAAATGCTCTCCTATGATAAAGCATACATCGTGTCCTTTGGTCCAGTTAAACATTATTGATCATTGTGATTATTTTAGATTTTTAGAGCTATAGTTGCCATAAAACTATAATACATAATATGTAAGTTTAAGTTGATCATTTAAACACAACATATTTATAAACATTTAAATCTACTGAAAGTTAATTTGTAAATATTTTGACTTTAAGTACTCTTTAATTTGTCTGGAATAAGAAATATTTGAAGAATATTTGTAGAACATATTTTTATAGAATATTGGAAGTTCCAAGGAGTCTGATTTTAGCAAATATTTATAAAACAAAAATAGATACCTAGTGACTTTTGATATATCCCTGGTGGGAGATCTTGAATTTACTATCATTGTAGGAAAGGAAGTACCTACTAAGGTATGGTCTACTAAGTGTTTTATGACCTAACAAACTGCTCTTCAAAGTTGAGATAAATATTATGAATATATTTGAATTTCTAACTATCATAAACTATTCTTGAAACAATTACTACAAGATAAACTACCCCAAAGAAAAGTGAGTATATAAACTACTATGAAATGACTGATTATAAGCATTGAACATATTTAACAATGAAACTAAATATAATATGAAAGTTAAGGTTACAGAACAAAAAAATATCCTTAAGAAGTAAAACAACAAAAATAATTAGTAGGATATGTGATGTAGACAAGTTTTTTGAAAGCTAGCTTAATTCTTACTGTAACTAGGAATCAGTGCATATAACATAAGGTTGACAAATCTATTATAGAGGTGCAATCAAATTTAACAATAATAAATGGCATGATATTACCAAATATTAGGAGTTTAGAAATAGCAAAAAGGGGTAAAAATACTTTTTCTAAAGAACAGTAGGAAACATTCAAAAGTACATAAGTAACTTTTTTAAAGTTACTTATTTAAATAAGTAACTTATATAAAGTTACAAATTTTACATAAAATTATATAACTCTAGGGGCTGGCACAATAGCACAGTATTAGGACATTTGCCTTGCATGTGGCAGATCCAGGACAGACCTGGTTTGATCCCCTGCATTCCAGATGGTCCCCCAAGCCAGGTGCAATATCTGAGTGCATAGCCAGAAGTAGTCCCTGAGTGTCACCGGGTGTGGGCCAAAATATAATAATAACTATTATTATATTATTATTATATGAATCTATAATCACAAATCAGGAGAAAATATACACCTATGAATTTTCCTAGGATGACTTCATTAAAAAATTAAGGAAGACAAGCTATAGATTAGAATTGATAGTTGAAGTCTTTTTATTTTTTATTAAAGTTTTTATTTTAAAACACCATGGTTTACAAAGTTGTTCATAATACAGTAGTTTTGGACATTCAGTAGATCAGCACCAATCCCACCATTGTTTAACATTCAGTTCACCATTTTCCTTTCCTATTTCCAGTTTTCAAGCCTGTCTCCTTCACAAGTAGAAAATGATTTATTCTATATTGCTTGTTACAACTAGCTGCTAATGGAATTATCTAAAAATGCTTTAGCAAAAGAAAATTTGTGAAAATTATATTATCTCACAAGGGGGTCTTTAAGTCATTGTCTGCGTGTTGACTAAGCTGTTGTTGGTTGAGCATTCTGTGTTGTTTTTGTTAAACTTAGCTGACTTTTATTCTACTTTCTAATCTAATCTAATCTAATGGGATTCTACTGGGGTAACAGTATTGAAAAATTTGGAGGCTTTTTTTTAATACAATAATAATTTTTAAATTGACCAAAGTCGATTACATATCTTTCACAGTAATATTTTAGGTTACATAGTAATATTGAATCAGAGGAATCCCACCACCAAAGTTGTCCTCCCTCCACCCCCGTTCCCAGCATGCATCCCATATCCCCCTCCCTCACCCTCTGGGCTGCTTTATGACCTATGTCCCCTCTTTATGCTTTATGTCCCCTCTGTATCTAGCTTGTTGTAGATTGGATATCGATGCTGTTGTCATTGGCATTAAATTTGGTGTCCGATCAATTTTATTACTACTCAGTTATCATACAACTGTTTGGTCTTGTAACCCTCCATTATTTCCCCATCAATTTGAGAGGCGGAACAAGATGGTTCAAGTTATGTGGTTCTGTTTGAAGAAAAGAAAAGAAATAAAATGGGGTAAAAATCAAACAAGCAGAAAATGGACAGAGTCCTTCTAAAGGCTCTAAACACAATTTGAGAGAAGAAAGGGAAAAATGAGAGAAACACCACAACAATACAAAAAGAAAAATCAAACAAAAAATCAAATAAGCACTACAGCAATAAGACAGGCACCACAAAATAACCACGGTCCTAAAATAAAAACAAAACAGAGCACAAAAAAAAATGAAGACAACAACAACAACAAAACCAAAAAAATTATTTTGTGCTGCTTCTTTTTTTTTTTTTCCTGCATAGGCACAGTAAATATTGGGGAAATTCCCTTGGCCTAAGAGATACTGGGTTTCTCCGCCCTTGAAGTACTGCCATGCAAATAACTACAGACTCCATACATGTTCATTTACTCTCCCCTAGGTTCTTTTGTGGTGTATGAAATACTTCTGTTCTGTTTTGGATGGTAAACTCAGATCTCTGTATCTGGAGATCTTGTTATCTGCACAAGTCAAAGAATGGAGCCTATTTTGAAGTCTTTCTTTAGGGTTCTAGAAATTCTGTTCCATCACCGTGGTTTTAATCAGTCTTCTGTAGTTGGTGGTCTTGGCTTTTGCACTGATCCTAGGATGAAGCCTAGGATAGAGTCTTTGGTTATGTTTCCAGAAGACCTGTTTAATTGCAGTTGTCTCAGTCAGACTTCTGGAATTAGAGATCTTGGTTGTTGTACAGATCGTAGGCCAATGGTTAGACTAGGGCTTTTTTATTGGTCACAGGATAAGTTCTGCCTAGTCATGGTTATCACAGTCAGTCTTTTGTAGATAGTGATCTTGGCTTTTGCACAGATCAAAGGATGACAAGCCTTCTGATTTTATCTTATCATTAGATGGTAAAGTAAGACAGCCTGCTCTTAGATCAAGTTTTTGCCATTTCCTCATTATCAAATATCGTCTCAAAACTGGGGCATGTTGGTGTCAGAGCAGTATTAAGAATGTCTTAGAGGGAGTTTGGTTCCTGGAGCTGCTGTGGAGAACTGTGTATATGTCTGGGATCTAGGGTTTGGGGTTGGTTGGTCGCTGTCTAATCACCTGGAGTCTAAGTTGAGTCCACATGACATATGTTCAAGGTAGGAGGTGCCCTGTATTGTAAAAAAGTATGAGTTCTTATCCCTAATAGATAAGAGCTTGTTTCTATAAGTAAAATCTCCCCTTTTTAGTATGCCTTTGCAGGAATAAATGGTGCTATATTATATTGCTGCTGAATTTGGGGGTGAGAGTGTCAGGTTCGATCCTCTCTGTGCCCTGGTTTTGACCTGAGCTATTATCCTGGGGAAGACAGAAAAATTTGGATGTTTTTATGCAACCAATTATGTGGCTATACATTCTAGAAACTCCAGGTTCTGTTCAACTAAGCCAGTGAGCTTATATTGGCCATTGCCATGGGATGTGGGCTTGGTTTCTGGGGATTTTAGTAGTATGAGGGGAGAGGGAGGCAACCCACTCCACTCCCGCTCTCAGAAATTCCCAGCACTTTCAGACCAAAAACAGTATATCTGGAATTCTAGTCTGTTTGGTGTCTGAAGGGATTAGTTGTGATCCACTGAAGATGGGCTGTTTGCATGATGGCACCCATGGAATGTGGATTTGGCTGCCCTGACTTGGTAGGGAAAGGTCTTGATTTGCATCCTCCCAAGACACCTTAGAATTTTCAACCAGATGAGGCCCGGGAGATAGCATGGATAGCGTTTGCCTTTCATGCAAAAGGTCATCAGTTCGAATCCTGGTGCCCCATATGGTCCCCCGTGCATGCCAGGAGCAATTTCAGAGCATGGAGCCAGTAGTAACCCCTGAGCACTGCTGGGTGTGACCCAAAAAAAAAAAAAAAAGAATTTTCAACCAGAAGACTAATGTACCCATGAATTTTAGTGGCTTGGCTTGCACCTATTCTTTCTTGTTTGTTTAATTATTTTAAATAAATCACCATAAAATACAACTATAAATTTATTTATATTCAGTCTAATACCCATCCCTTTATTAGTGCACATTTTTGACACCAATATTCCAGTTTCCCTTCCCTCTTTCCCTGTCATCAATCCTTCCAGCCTACCACCGTGACAGACATTTTCCCCTCCCTTCATCTCTGCCTCCCCTCCCCCTTCCTCTCTCTTTCTCTCTTTCACTCTATCTTTCTTTTTCTCTCCCCTCTCTCTCTGCCTTTCACTCTGTTTTTCTGTCTTCTTTTTTCTCCCTTTTAAACACTGCTTAGCAAAAATCTTTCTTAAAGGGTATCCATGTCTTGCATCTCTTCTGAGATTATTCATGAATCTGTGGAGCTATGCCTATAAGCTTACCTGAGGGTTCCTGTGTGTCAGTGGAAGTCTTTTCAAAACCTCTAATAGTGAACTTCAAATGTGATCAATTAGCTGTCACTTTTTACATCAATAAACGTAATGCATTTTAGTAACATTTTTAGGACTGGAGAGAGTATAGTAGGTAAAGGATAAAGAATAATCAATTCTGGGGCTGGGTGGTGGCGCTTGAGGTAAGGTGCCTGCCTTGCCTGTGCTAGCCTAGGACGGACTGCGGTTCAATCCCCCGGTTCCCCATATGGTCCCCCAAGTCAGGGACGACTTCTGAGTGCATAGCCAGGAGTAACCCCTGAGTGTCACTGGGTGTGACCCCAAAAAAAGAATAATCAATTCTAAATTATATTCAAAGATACATACCAAATAAAGTTAACAAAAAATGAAATGAAAGGGTAGTCATATATATGTACAACACATATGCACACATGTGCACCCTAATTCTAAAAGTTATCTATATACAGTGACAAAAATTAACAAGACGTGTAATCATTTTACAATGTACATAGCAATGATGAATGTTGTTTACAATGTTTGTAAGCAATGTTGGTTTTAATATACTTTTAAGTATACTTAAAATCAACCTAATGCAACTGTACTTCAATTGAATGTTTTAAAAGAAGGAATTTATGTTAAAATCTTTATATTTTAGAACTAATATATTAAATAAGTCTAAAGAAAACTTTGTAGTTCATATTTATGTATATGATTCATGATAAAATTATAAAATTTTAAATAACATTATGTAGCTATCTATTGTTAGAGTTTGTTCAAGCAGGTAATCTTAATTTATGAAACTACTGATAAAACACCAGTGGTCAGGTGAATTTTTAAGACAGATATATTATGAGTACTGAACTAAGTCTTTAAAAGTCATCTCTGTATTATAAACTATAAATTTAGTTATTATAAACTAAAAATAAAATTTTATTTTAGAGAAAGTATTTCTATATCAAAGACAATAAAAATGATCAATCAAAAATTAAGGAATTGGGGGCCGGGCGGTGGCGCTGGAGGTAAGGTGCCTGCCTTAGGACGGACCGGACCGCGGTTCGATCCCCCGGTTCCCATATGGTCCCCCGTGCCTGCCAGGAGCAACTTCTGAGCGCATAGCCAGGAGTAACCCCTGAGCGTCACTGGGTGTGCCCAAAAACCAAAAAAAAAAAAAAAAATTAAGGAATTGATCTCAACAAACTGTTTTGCCATTGTCAGCAAAATGGAGTTACAAGATAATTCACATTTTAGGAGAAAGCAAGTATCCACTATCACAGTTAAGTGTATGCACATTAAACTTTTTGACTTTAAGATTAGTAGATTATTCAGATTTTTCCTACTCTAACAGGTATTCTTGGCAGCAAGACATAATTTCTGAGTTTTGTAGTCAAGAAGTTTCTGTTGAGTAGAAACTTTAAGAATTCTTACTTAGGGGCCCAGGAGATAGCATGGAGGTAAGGCGTTTGCCTTTCATGCAAAAGGTCATCGGTTGAAATCCCAGTGCCTCATATGGTCCCCCGTGCCTGCCAGGAGCAATTTCTGAGCATGGAGCCAGGAGTAACCCCTGAGTACTCCGGGTGTGACCCCCACCCCCAAAGAAAAGAATTCTTATTTAGTTTATGAATGCAAATTATAATGATTTCCCTAACCTCCTTGCTTCAGGTTTTCTGCATTCATATTGCAGACTTGTAAATTCAATAAGGAACAACTAGGTAACTTCACTCCCAGGTTAACACATTCTTCAAGCAAAGCCCATTAACTCAACTTAGTTATAATGCAAAGCTCCATGGCCTCACAAGTGAAATGAAATACAGTTAAATAGCTTTTCTAATGTAATAAATGCAAAATGGTTTATGATGCAAACTTTGTAGAGCATGAAAAATTATGGGTGAGAATGCTTAGTTTTTTCTCCAATAAAATTACTTAAGAAAATGTCATGTATGCAAGCCATGTGACAGTTAATCAAATAAAGAAGAAAAATACTCCAAAATGAAATTTATATGTTGGCCTTTATTATTTCAGCTAAAGGAAAATTTTTAAGTTACCATATATTATGGTAGCATTTTCTTAAGAGAGCACAATTTTCCTAATTTAACTAAATTTCTTCCATTCTAATTTCTTTATCTTCACTGATCTCAAGCATTTGTGCCAAAATTCTTAAAATACTTATTGTTAATCTAGAAATACATGAAAGAGCCAGTGTTCTACAAATATAATTTTCATATTTATGTTCAGCTAATTCACCTGAATTTTCCTTTATTTCTCTTTCAAGGGTGAAATACATGTGTACAATGCACATTTTTCTTTTGCCTAGCAGTATAAGCTAAATAATGATTGATTTGGAGGGACTTGGGGGACATACCCAGTGATGCTCATGGGTTACTTCTGGCTATGTGTTCAGAAATCGCTCCTAGCTAGGAGACCATATAGGATGCCTGGATTTGAACCAGGTCCATCCTGGATCTGCCATGTGCAAGGCAAACGCCCTACTGCTGTGCTATTGCTCAGGCCCCTAATGATTGATTTTTATAACAGAAAGTAAATGTCCAATCAAAATCAACATGAGCTTCATAAACTCTCATGACTTGAAGTGTATTTGTGTGTTTATGTGTCATACTGAGATTTTAACTGAGACCTATGATTTATCTCAGAATAAATTATAAACTAGTAAAATCTTTAATTTTCTTTCATTCAGCAAGTGTTAGTTTAGTAACAAGAGCTATTCTTGGACTTAAGAGGAATCAGTGAACAATACATGCCATTCTCTTGGAACATGAAAACAGAAAAAGTAATTATAACAGAAAAATGAATTATATAGTATCACAGACTACATTAATGTCTGAAAATGAGAAAGTAGCTTAAATGTGATACAAGGGTTGTCAGTACAAGATTTGGAGAAGTGGTACTATTTGTAGCAGGCTTTTTTTAATAATTTTTTTAATAATTTTGTGATTTTAATAACTTTGTGACCAAAGTCAATCATGAATCTTTCACAGTAATATTTAAGGTACTTAGTGACTTTGAATCAGGAGCATTCCCACCATCAGTGTTGTCCTCCCTCCAACCCTGTTCCCAGCATGCATCCCACATCCCTCTGCATTGTCCCCTGGACTTGTAGCAGTTTTTCTATTTTTTTAGGTTTAATGTGGGTGTTTTAAAATAAAAATATATGGATTAGATTTGGAGAGTGTAGTCATTAAATGGGTTTTTTTAAGGATAAGCTTACAAACATTGATGTTCATATTTGAGGGAAGACAATACTGGTGGTGGGAATGCCCTTCACTCATTGTTACTATGTACCGTAAATAATTCTGTGAAAGACTTGTAATACACTTAGGTCACAATAAAAATTTATAAAAAAAATGATATTTACCTTAGAGTGTCTCCAAATTAAAGCCACCGACATAAAGAATATTTACTTTTAGTTATTTGTTTCAACTACCTATTGCAGATAGTTAATAACTGCTAGTTATCTAAGTATTGCTTTAAAATTTCAAGAGGGACCAAATGGCAAAATATGATATTGATATGATATTAAGGGAAAGTGAATGTGATAGAGCAGTTGCTTTATATCTATGAGACTATAGATCATGGGTTTGATTTCTGACATCACCAAAAGAGAGATAGAGAGAGAAAATATAAGTGTCTTTATTTTTCCCTTCAAATTTATAATTATAAAGACCTTACAAGTGGAATTTAAATTATAATATAGCTTCTAAATATAAACATTGTCAATGATAATAAGCATTGCTGAATTAATTCAAAAGAAATCTAAATATTATGGTATCAGAGCTGTGGTGCAAGCGGTAGGGCCTTTGCCTTGCACATGCTAACCTAGGACAGACTGCATGTGGTTCAATCCCCTGGCGTTCCATATGGTCCCCTAAGCCAGGAGCAATTTCTGAGGGCATAGTTAGGAGTAACTCCTGAGTGTCACAGGTGTGTCCCCCCCAAAATCTAAATATTAGGTAAGAATATATTAACTTTCAGAAATAAATATTATACATCACATAGTTATAGATACTATAAATAAAACTTATTTGATTCTCAGAAAATAATCTAAACATGTATTTTGAAAAATAATATCCTAATTTTGTTATTTCTAAATTATTTCATTGTGGTGGGACAAGATATAGTGGGAGGCAGGACTGAAGGAAAGGAATGGGCTGGTATGATCGCCTGGAGGCACCATCTAGAGCAACCCCTGCGCACACTCAGGAGTAGGATTATTCAAGTATGGCCCAAACAAACAAACAAAAATGATTATTTTTATTTTGTTGACCATTCACATGCCTAATTATTAATGTTACATAATCATAGACTGTTAGAGCTTAAGGTGACTCTAGAAATTCTAATCTAACTGCCTTTGGAACTCTGTAAAAACACAGTTCTACATATAATTAACTAATTTGTGCATATTAGATGATATTTCCACATCCAAGAATTTAATAATAAAAGAAGAATCAATTCCAGCCTATAAATGTTCCAGTATATCATTGCACCTGAAATTTCCCATTGCTGTTTATTTAAATGTTTATTTTTAAATTAAGAAGCTGACCATACCTGAATTTTTTTTGTTTACTTTTTTTTTGGTTTGGGGCCACAGTGGGCAGCACTCAGAAGTTACTCCTGGTTCTGCACTCAGGAATAGCTCCTGGTGGGCTTACTGCAGACTAACTTCTTTACACTCTGTGCTATCACTCTGGCCCCATACCTGAATTTTTTTTTTTTTTTTTGGTTTTTCAGCTACACCTGGTGATGCTCAGGGGTTACTTCTGGCTCTGTGCTCAGTTATCGCTCCAGGCTCAGTGGATCATATAGGACGCCAGGGATCAAACCCAGGTTTATCCTGAGTCACCTGCTTGCAAGTTAAATACCCTACCACTGTATTATCATTCTGGCCCCACCATACTTGTATTTTTAAAGTCACGACATTACCTGTTATTCAAAGTGTGTTAAACAATAAAATGTAATGAATATTTTCAATGAATTGTAGGAGGAAGTTATAAATTGCTAAATTTAGAAAACAGCTTAAGAAACATCTGGGCTCTAGCTACTCAGAGTCCTTCAAAAGGATACAGAGGCACATGAGTACTCTCTGAACCCTCATAAGGGAAATTTATAATAACTCACTAGAAAATAATTTTAATAGGTTTAATAGGCAGAGAGAACATCTATTCAAAACAACAAAGAAGCGTATAATAAAAACTGTTAAGTGTAGGGGATCTCATATGCAAAAAAAATTAAACAGCGATACTAATTAATTTTCTATGATAATTTAAGCAGTAAAATACAGCTTAGAATTTTATTCTTTTAAATGGATTCTAAATTTGCTTAGAATGGACAATACACTGTGAATTTATATAATGATAAAGTGGGGTTTCTTGTTGCACAGAAAATAACTTTCATGCGTATTCCTAGCACATCCTTTAATGGACCAATTTAATTCCATATAACTTGCATTTTAAGTAAATAACAAAATAAATACTGTGTTAGGATAGTTTCAAATGACTGATGAGGAAACAGATGTAAATAACCAGTGTCCAGAAGACTTTGTGAATACACTCAGGTTAGTTTTATTTTGTACTGAGTAACACACTGGACGATTGCCTTATGTCTTTTACTTCTTTCATTATTATTTATTTGTAAATTCTATAAGAGTAGAAGAAGAAAAAAAACTGAGTCTTCACTGTTCTAATACACATAAAATGTTCAATTAAAATCTTTTAAATACATGAAATAATAGAAAATAATCATTTAAAACTTTAAAGCGATGTTTAATTATCAGCTCTGTCTTTAGACTTTAGACTAATTTTTAATTATTTTAAACAATAACATGGACAGAGCAGGTAGGGTGTTTGCCTTGTACACAAACAACCTATGTTCAATCCTTGACATCCTGTATGTTCCCAGAGCCTGCCGAGTGATATCTGAGTGAGGGGTCAGGAGTAACATTTAAGCACCATCAGGTGTGTCCCAAATACTAATTCTAATATTAATACTACTAATAAAATCATGTTTAAAGATATACAAAGCTAGTATGTATTAATGAATCAGTGGGAAAAAAGTGACAATAATTGACTCATGCTCAGTTTTGGTTGATTGACTTCATCTTTGTCGGAAGCTTTTTGTAGTCCTTTGAAATTTCTATCACCTTTCATTTCCTCTTCCTAACATGTGGTTTAAAGAAAACACAAATTTCTTTGCATATTATTTCCTTAAATAACATACTTCTTTTATTTTTAATCACTTTATGTATTAATTTTTCTCCAATAGCCAAGAAAATTGGCAGATAAGACTTTTTCTCTATATAAACCTATGTGGTCCAAAAATATCTTTGTGTCTTTGTCTAAGTAAAATTGAACATACCTTTGCCTTTCATTGCATTTTCACAAAATATGGAAATTTCTAAGACTAAACTTAATGTAACTAAAATATAGGCTCACAGACAATATAATGCACAAATTTTTATAAATTAGAAGTAATGCATTGGAACAAAACTTTTCTTTTGAATAAGTATCTGAGTTTACACATTTTAGGGGGTAACGAGTTTAAACTTGAATAATAAAAAATATAGTCATTCATTGTGGAAAATAAAACTATTTTCAAAATATCCTACTTGCCCATCTAAAGAAATACCCAATGCAGTTTTTCCCTGAGAAGGCTTTTTCATTTATTTGAATAAATAAAGCAAGAGACATAAGACATCTGATTACATAAGTTAATAGTATAAAAATTTCTAAGGGATTGAGATGGACATTATTTTTACTTTTCTATATTTTATAGGTAAAGAAGTTCAGAGCATGCAAAAGAGTCGAAAAACATATATTCATATATTGGTAGCAGAGTATATTTACTAATGATGTTAGAATAGAGACATTACAAAGTTAGATGTTTGACTCAGGGAGAAACCCAAGCATGCTTGAGTGGGTCTTCAGGGGTCTTCCTGGAAATTCTGGGCCTGTGCAGCAAGTAGATTCAGTACTCAGTTGGGCCTAAGTCCACACCCAGAGTCCTAATTGAAGGAACAACATAACTGTCCTGATTGAATACAGGGCCTTAAGCAAGCCCTCCAGTCACAGTCATGCCCTCTAGTACTTTGAATTAGCTTCTCAGTCTCTAGATTTCATAGTAAGAATCAATTGATATACTCATTTACCAGTGAATTAATTAAAAAGAAAATACTCAATTGTGTATTGTACTTTGGCATACAGAACTGGCACCACAGAAAGCAATAAAATATTTTTATTTATTTTTCTTAATGTGTAGTAGAATCATATAGAAAGGTAAACTAATGGTAAACTAAATATTTAGGTTACTTCTAAATTCAGTTTAATGTATTTGAAAATAAATCCCTTTTTCATACTAGTGCTACAATTTTCCATCACTGAATTTTCTTAAAAGGTGATAAAATGTGATTCTAGAATCAGTGACTAAATTAAATCCCTAGTTCTTCTACTTACTCTGACTTTAAATAACTCCACATCGCTAAGTTTGCTTGTCTTCATATGAAAACTGCAGATGATCCTACAGTCTCTGTCATAGGGCTATTGTAGTTAAAGGAGATGAGTCAGGCAAGGTACTGTTAAAATCTCATTGAGATAGGTCACATGGCAACTCTAGTTTTCTCAAAAATGAAACTATCATCAACATTTTGATGCTGGGTTATTTCTTCATTTTCTTGATTACCAGTAACTTGAAAAAGAAGGACTTACAAATATATAACTTTCCAGAATGATTTCATCATTTATATCCTATAATTGCAAATGGAGGGATCAGAGAGATAGTTTTACCCCCATCCCCTAGCATTGTCAGGAGTAATTGCTGACCATCAAAGGTTAACCATAAGCATTGTTTGGTGTGACACTCTAAAATCAACATAAATTGTGAAAATATTCAAAATTATTTATAGGAAACTTTCATTCTTGGTGTAATGATTGCTTTCAAGCTTGAAGCTTTGGGACAGGATTTAAATGGCAACCTGATAGCTTTGTCATCATAACCACATAAAAAGATCTGGCAAGATCTGTAAACTTGTGCATATGGGCATGGCTGGCAAGGCCTTTGAATTGAAATCGAATCTACCCAACAAGTTCTTTCATCAAAACAGTGCCTGGAAATGTTTGTATTTTGTCGAATGGTGGTTGATGTTCCAACTAAACTACTAGTGAATAGGACAGTCAGAGCATGTGGGAATTTGGTCCCTCCAGATTGTTCACCAGCTGGGGTGAATGGGGCTTTACTGGCACTTGATAGCTGTCCATCAATGTTTAAATCATGGGGAAAAATCTTCATGAAGCAGCAACTGTGTTCAGCATTACAGAACCAAAAGAGAAATGCCACTACCTAAAGTCCCAAGATTTCTCTTCCCTCTGTATTCAACTCCACTGGGCAGCTCGGTAATCACTAAACCAATAGTCTCTTCTGAATTCAGAAAAGATTTTTGTAGGTTAATTGATTTTTTTTTTTTTTGGTTTTTGGGTCACACCCGGCAGTGCTCAGGGGTTACTCCTGGCTCCATGCTCAGAAATTGCTCCTGGCAGGCACAGGGGAACATATGGGACACCGGGATTCGAACCCATGACCTTTTACATGAAAGGCAAACGCCTTACCTCCATGCTATCTCCCGGGCCCCATATTTTTCTATTTTTAATGGCAAAGGTGAGTGGCCAATTTTTTTAGTTTCTGAATATTCCTGAAAATTTTGGGCAGCAGACTAAAAATAGTTTATCAGAAACCATTTTGGCAAAATATATGGATTTATTTTCTTGTTCATTTTTTATCAACTACCCATGTCTAATTAGATAAAGTATATGAGATGAGAAGATGTAAATGTCCATAGTTGAATAGGCTTATTGATGAGAAGATGCTTCTTTCTAACAAAGAGTAAATTTGTCCTTGGAATGCCTCTTAATATGTATTAATGAGGTTTTAGTTTTTATAGTTTTAGATTCATAGAATGTGAAAAAAAATGACAGTATACATTATGTATTTAGTACATACATTTATAATATTCTGGTTTTATTTCTGCATTGTTGAATTGGACTTTGGCAGATGTTGTGAAGAGAAGGTGGCAAGTTAACAAGTCACATGGCCACAGGCAAAATTTGATTTACTCCAGAGTCTAGCTAGTGCATTCAGCTTTATTTGTTAACATAGCAGAACATTATTTATTAATGAGTTCTTCATGCTTTATTAAGCCTAATGACATAACACCTCTGTGAGACCAAACTAGGCATGTTTTCCCTCTGTGGAAGGGTCTTCCAAAGAAAATGAAAATTTATGCAGCAGTGTTCCTGTTAACACCAGCAGATATCAGTTCAGTTTTTCTTACACCTGTCAGTAAAGTATGAAGTATGCAACTGGATTAAAAAATGCTCTCAAATGTCTGAAATTACATTTCCATCTAAAAAAAATCAACTGTCTGAGTCTCCAGAAGATGGGTATAATCTTTAGCAGATTTTTTTATTAGCAGACCAAAGTGAATAAATTGGACTGGGAGCGAGGATAGCACAAAAGGGAAAAATTCTTAATGAGAAAGTATAGACAAGTAAATACCATAATTAATTTGAGGGTAAGAAATTAAAATAAATAGGATATATGGGTCATAGATGAATGGACAATTCTGACTCAACAATAGGAATTGAAGGAGAAAAGATGGAATTTTCTATGAGCAGAAGGACAAATATGGACATAAAAGCATACTAAAGGCTACTAAAGTACATACTAAAGTATTACTGCTTTATAAAGACATGAAGTAGGACTTAGTAGGGCAAGACACATTATAGTAATGAAAAATTCTATGTAGTCACTTGCAAGCAACTGGAAATATGATAGAATATGTGAGTGAAAACACCTAGATTTGTGACATCAAGTCATACTTAAAGTCCCTTGTAAGAAAAACCAACCATATTTTCCCCAGCACCAGCCAGTGTTTAGGATTCCAGACTACATTGGACTTTGCTCTCCCAAATTTGTTAAAAGAGTCTGAGTTCTAGAACCAAAATCAGGATACGAAAAGTGGGAGTAGTTGCTTTATACCCTGTACAAGTAATGTAGGAAAAATTTCACATGAAATATGCTGATAGGAATTTAACTCAAGCCATATCAAATCTTGTCACCAGAATCTACTCTACCTTGCTAGTCATCATTTATTCAAGTAGCATGAGAACCCATAGGCTGGAAGCATCTATAATTCTTCCTGGGGTACCTAGAGGAAAAAGGATTCAGAATGTGAATCCATTGAAAATTTTCTATCTTGGGACTTTGAGGATTTTGTTTTCTAACTTTTCTAATAACGAAAAGTTGTGATAGCACACATCTCAATATTTAATTATGTAGATATAGTTACT
The DNA here is from genome assembly GCA_004027635.1 of Crocidura indochinensis. NCBI lineage: Eukaryota > Metazoa > Chordata > Mammalia > Eulipotyphla > Soricidae > Crocidura > Crocidura indochinensis. The sequence continues at coordinate 38,899 of PVKC010001423.1, forward strand.
GTTCTTTCTAATTGTTTCTGACATGGGGCATATAGAAGCTATTGAGATCCCATAATGTGCTAGTGACAACCAGGAATAAAAGCATGAGTTTCTTTCAGGAAATCTGAAGTGCGGTGAAAATATATATCTTCAAATACAGTAATATTAAATAGTAAAAGTTGTGTATCATGAAAAATAAATAAAGGCAAGTAAATAAATAGTTTTATTACCCATGAGGAACATGGGAGTTTGTTTATAGGTAAATAGAAGCAGAAAGGTTCAGGGAATTTATAGAACATGGTAGATTAACCAGTAATGTGATTTGCAGAGTTTCTCAGATGTAAACTGAGACAGACTTGGACAAAAGTATGCAATTATGCACAGAGAGAAAAAATTGTGAAATATTAATGATATTAAGCAATGGGTTTGACTTACCTATCACATACAAGATAGCCTTTATTTATCTTGTTCCAGGGGAAACCATATACTTTTAAATCTAGATGCACAACCTATGCTGAGATTTTTGAGAGTATAAGAAGAAATAACACAAATTGCAAACATAGGAGTAAAAATGAAAGAAACTTCAGAGAAGTTGATTTCTTTGAGCCAAAACAGATACATGGGAGAAAATCTAAGAGAATGTACTAACAAGAAGGTTATACTCACCAATTGCAATGCACAATTTCAACGTGCTATAAATATAAGGCATATATTTTTAGATAACTTTTGAACTTAAATAGTTAAAGAAAACATCCTATGCAGTTGCTAATGTAAACATGTCTATATTCATTTTCATTAGAAATGAGAAAAAATTAAATGGTTAAGTAATGCTATATAAATCCTCTGTTCGAAAAACACTTATGAACCAATTAATGAGTTTGTTAATAGGAACAAATAAACTGTCAACACTATATTTTTATCAGCAGGATTAATAGAATAGGAATGTTGTCCTCACTACTTTAAGGTTAAATATAAAGAATTAGAATGTTTATTTTTTTTTGAAGAGTGAGAAAAGAAAAACAAAATATCAGAATCAACCTATATCCCTATAAAAACCGAACAGTAGTAGAAAATCTCCATAGATAAAACAAATCTGGAGTTTGGAATTATCTACCATGACCATAATATGTATGATCATAATTTTTGGAGAGGTCCACCCTAACTCATTTGTAATAATTTCTCTTTGATGGAGGACATGCCCTTAATTTCTAGCATAACAAGAAATTCCTTTATTTAAGTCAACAACTTACCTAATAGCAACTCTGAACTCTATTAACACAAATTTGAAATAAGTGAGAGACAGTAACAAACCACACCTGCAGCAAGCCTGTAATACTATGTGCTAATTTTCAATGCTTACAAAACCAACTCATAATGTAACACAGAGTCTTATCATATTTCCCTTAAGGCAGTGAGTGCTTCTCAATTATTTTCTGTCATGCCCCCCTAGGAAAAATAAAACATTTTTCACACCCCCTGCACAACTGTAAATAGTACCTTTATTTAAAAAAAAAAAACCTTTAACCTGCAAAACAAAAATATATAAAATAATTTGAGCTGATTTTTTTCAGAGGTGATGTCTGGATTAATGGCTACAATGAGCACGTTTTGCAATGCATAGCTTTTCGAAGCGGGGTTTGAAGCAGAACACAGCAACTCTCAACATAAACAAGAGGCTTAGCTTGTTCTGACAGTGTTTGCCCAGGTCAAACATGCCCTCTTTACGGAGCTTCGCGCCCCACCTGGGGTTGTGCCCCCCTATTTGAGAACCACTGCCTTAAGGTAACCACATAATGTGGGACACGTAACATGTATCTGTCATTAGATGGGTATATCTTATCTCCTATTGTGTTTTAGTTATTGACAAATATCATGCATGATCTTTCAACAATTTCAAAGAATCTGCACGTTCATTCTATTTTATTTTGTTTTATTTATTTTTTTTTGGTTCTTGGGCCACACCCATTGGCGCTTAGGGGTTACTTCTGGTTATGTGCTCAGAAATTGCTCCTGGCTTGAGGGGACCATATGGACGCCAAAGACAAAGGTCCATCCTAGGTTAGGGCATGCAAGTCAAATGCCCTACAGCTTTTGCTACCACTCCGGCTCCACATTCAGTCTATTTTAAATTCTATTTGATTATGTGACTTCATTTGTAATGCCAAGTATTTTCTGTATCACTATGCTATGGAAACAATATTTTTGTTCTTTTTTGTAATGCAGGAATAGAAATTGGCTCTTAAAACAGGACATTGGGAGGGGGGAATGTTAAACTGGTGAAGGGGGGTGTTCTGTTTGTGACTGTAACCCAACTATAATCATGTTAGTTAAATAAAAAATATATTTAAAAAGTAACAAACACAGTTTCAGGGCCTGAGCGGTGGCACAAGCAGTAGGGCGTTGGCCTTGAACACAGCTAGCCTAGGATGGATCTCAGTTAGACCCCCCTGTGTCCCATATGGTCCCCCAAGCCGAGATTGATTTCTGAGTGCATAGCCAGGAGTAACCCCTGAGTGTCACTGGGTGTGGCACTCACCAAAAAAAAGTAACATATTTTCTTTATGCAGTTCTCTTTATTTTGTTTATTTGTTTTGGGATCACACCCAGCAGTGCTCTGGTTATTCCTGGCTCTGTTCAGAAATTGCTCTTGGCAGACTCAGAGGACCACATAGGTTGCGGGGGATCAAACCCAGATTTGTCCCAGGTCAGCTGAATAAGGCAAAAGCCCTACTGGTATGCTATCACTCCAGCCCCTACAGTTACCTTTATAAATTCTTTATTTTATAAGGTATGGTTTAATATTAGGAGATATATTTGAGACTCAAAATTTCTAAAATTATTATAAATGAAATATGTAAGGTTCTTCTAAAAAGTCAGTGCAATTTACTTTTGTCAAAAGCAGAATGCCAGAAATTGAACCCAGGTTTTCAACATGCAAGAAATTATCTATCACTAAACTAACCAATAGTCCTTGACTTTTGTTTTTGTGAAAGTTCTTCTAGAAAGAATCTTAAACTTATTACTATTATATTATTATTATTATTAAAACTCTTCTAGAAAGAGTCTTAAACTTATCATGTCCCAAAATCAAATGGTTATGTTATGAATTTTAGGAATAATATATAAAATAGAAACTGCAATCAAGCTATTTACTGATAAAATATGAGTGATAAAATTTATATAATTGCATAAATATAGGCCATAGGTTTTAAATTCAGGTTGTAATATGAACATGTCTATAACAAAATAGATCATAGCTTTTCTTGTTATAAATTCATCATTCGCAATGCTGAGTCTAAAATACCACAGAGCTCCAATCTAACAAACAAAAATGTGTGTTCAGAATAGAGTACCTCTGACTATAAGAGATCTACAGATCTCCCTAAAGAAAATGAGAATTTAGCCTGAAAGATATGATGCAGTTAAGACAGCTAAAAACAATCTTCAATATTTGAAGGTTATCATGGACAATATGAAGTATTGTATTGATTTTCAGGGCAGAACATAAAGAGGAATGTATATTTTGTCTCAATTTTAACAATAATTTATTGTAACTACAGCTAAGATATCTGTTCAGTATATTTTGGAGTTTGCCTCTGCTTTACTAACTTGTCACTTTTCCCCAACTGAATAGATACTAACTAAATGTAATTGTTCTGAGTGAACATGAGGCCTGTTCTAGCCATTGGTTCCAATTTTCATCTTCTCTTAAACCTACATCTGAATTACATCAGTAGAAAACCATAGCAGGGTGCAATATGTGTTCATAAGATGATATCAAAAGGTGTATTTCCCTTATGGGAATGTAGTAAAGTGGGGGCCGGTGTGGTGGCACTAGAGGTAAGGTGTCTGCCTTGCTAGCGCTAGCCTAGGATGGACGGTGGTTCGATCCCCTGGTGTCCCATATGGTCCCCCAAGCCAGGAGCAACTTCTGAGTGCATAGCCAGGAGTAACCCCTGAGCGTCACCGGGTGTGGCCCAAAAACCATAAAAAAAAGTAGTAAAGTGTCAGTTCAGTTTATAGTAAATCATTTAATAGAGCCTTTAATAATTCAGTTCTTGTTGTATTAGTTGGTGTTCATGTGGCCACTGCTTAAGTTAGTGATTGATAGCTGTCCATTATTTTCACAAAAACCAGAGAAGCTGTTCTAATGGCTAAAATAATTAGAATCTATGAAAACATTAATTGTGATCCAAAGTTTTAATGCATTTTATTGTTTATATAATTGAAGTCTAAAACTATAATGGGTTTTTGCTTTCAGTTTATGCAACAAAGTACAACTATACCTAGAGGGTTACAAAGATTAATGAATCAGCTAAATAACTTCTTATATGGAACTTTTGTTTCCCAATTTCAGTGCACAATTACCATTAGTAATGATTATTTAATCTAAGCATTTTGACTCCATTTCCATGTTAGTCCTTTTATCCATTCAAAATATAATTTTTGCATTTTTCCTTGAATAATGTATAAATTTTGCAACCTTTACCTTGGACAGAAAAATCAGAGACCATGTACAACATGGGGATCACATGAAATTCTATTAAAATCAGATAGAATTAGATGTGCCATGAATTTCAAAGTATATTTTAAAATAATCACAGTTTATTTTACACTATTGCTTAAGAATTATATATATATATTATCTGAAAAGAGAAAAATATGATCTTCATAATCCTCCACATACCTCTTTTATTTTCTTCTTACTTCTTAAATTTCAGTCAACTCCCAGTGTATTGAAGTTTTATATTACAGTTTAGTTTTACATTTATAACCAACTTGCACTCATACTCAAATGTCAATAAGGATTTAAAAATAAGAATTCTAACAAAAGCATGTTTCATCTTCTTAATATTTTTATTAAATTTAGTATCAAATTAAAATACAAAATTATTTATTCTAGTGATATTTACTAAGTTGACTAAGAAATAAAAGATAAGGGAATATATAAAGACAAAACTTTACAAAAGAAATAATAAGGCCAGAGAGAGAAAATCTTGAAAATTACATTTAAGACAGAGTTTCTGTTTTATATCTTAAGATTATAGAAAAGAAAGTTGATGCAGTGTTTCAGTAATTAAAAAAGAGAAGTAGGAATGCATATGTCTTTAAAGATTGAAAATACTGATAATTTTCTAGATAAAAACTATGGCAGTGTTTAATCTGTTCAACAAAACAACTTAATTGAACTCAATTGTCTACAGACACTATATTGTCTCATTAACAATTCAGATTAAAGGAAAGTACATAAGACTTTTTTCTATTTAAATAATGAAAGGATTCTGAAAATCTTTAGAAACCACAAGACATACCTACCCACAAATTTACAAAAGATAGGGTTAGTCTATTGTTTACATTCTTTTTTTTTTTATAATTACTGTGGCCCCTTAAGGATTTTTAACCCTGTTTCTATCCCCATACCTGCTTTCCTTTAATAAGATCCATTGCATTCATTGCCTGGAAATGTTTGATGAGGCTTAATTATAACATTTTAGAATTAAACATATAATCTAAGGTAATCTTTAGCCTCTAAAATTAACAAAATTAACAATATCATTTTATGTCATCAGTGGAAATTTAAAAAGCCTGACACAAAAAAGATGATATTAAATAATATAAGTAGATGTTGTTCCTTCTTATAATTGAAAAAAAAGAAGTTAAAAAATCATCTAAGTCATTGAATAAATAGAGGATGTCAAACTATTTTCCATTATGCAAAACTAAGAAACTTTTCTATAGCTTGTAATAGGGTGCAGATTTGTTAAATTCCTAAAGCAACATTAAACTATGAACTCTATTGGTGAGACATATATTGGCCCCTACATTGATTCTCTTCAATTCTGATAATCAGTAGGTAATAGTATGTCTTTTCACCATCCACCCCTACTACGATGCATTTGCCTTTGTTGTCTTCACTACTGTAGCTGGATGATCACAAAGATTATACGACAAAATTTATATTTAGTGTAATGAGGCATGTGATCAGTGCCCACAATGAAAATTTCTTCACTCCCAAAGATGGTTAATTTCCCTATGTGAAAACACTTTTGATGTTAATAGCTCTTAATTTTTTAATAAAAACTTGTCACTCATCTCTTGCTTAATTTTAATTCCTTTGTTTTAGACATCATGGTTTATAGTTACTCATTGTACAGTTATTATTGGCATTCAATATTTCAACATCAACACTACCCCTAGCATAACATTCCCTCCACCCTTTTCATCAGTTTCCCAATCTCCTCCAAACCTGCTCCTTGGCAGGTGTGAATAATGTACTTAATATTACTTAGTACAGCTAAATGTTAGTACAGTAAAAAATGCTTCATTAAAAATTTATAACTATTATTGTATCTTAGTGGAATTGTGATGTCATTGAATGTCTACTAAAGCTGTATATTGCTACTTGAGCTTCCTGTTGTTGGTTTTGTTTGATAAGCTTATTTAGCTTCTAATTTCACATTTAATTTGATGTATTCCTACTAGGAAGTCACTATTAAAATGAGGGAGTGTCATATGTCTGTAAGAAACCATGTAGTCCAATAATTTGAAGATCTGTGGAGATAGGCTGATGAGCTCATATGGGCACAGCAGTGCTTCATAGGTATGGGCTACTTGGACACTTCTGGAAGTAATGGAGACATGGGGTGTAGATGGGGAAACCATCCTGCCTCCATACTGTCCCTGGAGCTCATATTTTATTTTTTCATTTTGTTTTGGGTCATGCTTGGCAGTGCTTTGAAGTTATACCTGTGTCTTGACCAGAGAATGCCTGGCATATATGATGTAGAGATACAACGAGTGTTGCAGCCACAAAGACAAGCTAATACAGCATCTTAACCTTTGTACTTTCAAACCCTTTGCACTTATAGCCGAGAATTAGCGATTGTGAAACTGTATTAAGCACTATATTGTGAGACTGTATTAAGCACCTGACCACAAGACAGAATACTAACCAGTCCTCTAAAAATGTTCACACAAAAGTAATTTATTCAGTTTCAGAAATAATTTGTTACCAGTTCTCAAAAATGTGTTTTTTGAGTTGGTCATAGGTTTGAGTTCCTTCCATTTCTTGTTGTGTATTACTGTTAGTTTTACTTTATTATTATTTTATGAGACATTTAGTTACTCCTAATACTCAGTGATTTCCACTTTAAATAATAGTATTTAAGCCTAGACTTTAGTTATATTTAAGACATAATGTATTTTGTGGCCCAAAATTGGTCAATCATACAAACTACTGCTTTACATTGATATATGCACACTGAATTCTATAGATCACATAGCATATGGCGAATTTTATATGTGATAGAATAGCAAATTTTATATTATGTTAATATATGTTAACAGTATAATATAGCAATATTTTAAATCAATATAGTGTCACATCTTATAAATGTCTGTTATAATGTTGTCACCAGTACTCTTTCCATTGAAAAGTAGAAACATGAATTCAATGAACAGTGGGAATTGTTTTCCTACCAAATGGATTGCCTACCAAAATGCAGTTTAAAAAATTTGAGAGCCACTGTTCTCTAGTGTGCAGTATAAACTGAGATGGTTTGGGGAGTTTGAACTTTGACTCAATACTTGGCTCAAAGCAGGAAAATGAGTCAACCTCAGTATTACTATTCTAAGAGAACCCAGTTGATGACCCCAATACAGCTCATGTGGTTTCTATGTTTCTAATGAAGTGATTTCACAGTGTGGCAGAGCTATTATCACTTTTATTTTAAAATTAACTTCTACAAGAAAAATATTTTCATCAAAATATGCATTATCTTGTCTCTAATTTTATTATTCAAACTATTTGATTCACTCCTTTTATAAAGTATTTCAATATTAAGAAACTGTCATGCAGGAAATGACAATACTAAATTGTAGCCTTACAAAAGAAAGTTTGTATATCTAAATTTTAGACATTCAGAGGGACTAAGAAATAAGTATAAAAATGAAAGTTTGCAGTGATTTACCTGATTAGCTGCTTTGTAGGAAAATACATTTTACAATCTTGCCAAAATCTAAGGAAAATGTGAGTTAAATAGCCATAAATAACCTTGTTGGAAAGACTATGATGATAGACTGTCTTCCAATCTTTATATGGGAATTTTTTCTACATTATAGAATAAAACTCAAAATGGACAAAGATAAGAAAATTTTTTAAAATATACTTTGCAATTCTCTTTTGCTCTTATACCACAGCCTTTTAAAACTTCATAAATTGAGGGCCGGGCAGTGGCGCAGGAGGTAAGGTGCCTGCCTTGCCTGCGTTAACCTAGGACGGACTGCGGTTCGATCCCCCCGGCTCCCCATATGGTCCCCCGTGCCTGCCAGGAGAGACTTCTGAGCGAATAACCAGAAGTAACCCCTGAGCGTCACTGAGTGTGGCCCAAAAACCAAAGAAAAAAAAAAAAAACCTTCGTAAATTGTAAGTTCAAGTTGAACTATGTATGTAACTTCAAATTTTTCAGTTTTCTTGAAATGAAATAAAATTTATAGCTGATTTCTATGAACTTTTCGTTATACTTTGCTATTCAAAAGTGAGTCTTTCTTGTTTGTTTATGTGATTTAATCATACTTTTACATGACTGTTGAAGGTACAAGATATTTAATGCATAATTATTATTGAATCCTCACAATGTTGCTGTATGATTATAAAAGGGCAATCTTTTTCCCGTGTATTATAATTGAGAATATCCACTTAGTGTAAAAATGTGATTTGTATATAATTAGCTATAATGTGTATGCAGCCAACATATACATATAATGGCTTTTGATTAATAAAAATACCTCCATTTGAAATGTATACTATACCATAACAATTTCAGTTAGGCTGAAATGTCTTATATATATATGTATATATACACATATATATACCATTTTTATTAGTGAGCAATAAATATTTTAGATGACTAAAATGTAATTTGTGTGTTTCATTCAGATAACAAACCCTTTAAATTATATTGAGAATTTACTTGTGAGTAGGTAGAAGAAACAAAAGAAACTTCTTAAAACATTCACACTACAAAAGAAAAAGCAATAAAATATATATATATATACACATTATATATAGATGGTAACTAAAATGCCTTGATAATTATGACAAAGAAAAAATATATTTGGCCTTTGTAACCCTATCCCCACACTCTATCCTTATATCTCAGCATAAAGTTTCTAAAATTTTAGAATTTTTAAATGATCAGAGATGGGATAGTGGATAGGGTGTTAGGTTTACACATGGCCAACCTGCATTCAATCACAAGTACCTCATGATTCCCTGAGCCCTGCCAAGTTAAAAACCAAAAGAAAAAGAGAGAAAAGCATCAAGCTCTCTGCTAGTGAGATAACTTAGAGGAGTACAAGGGCTTAAAATATCTAAGCATGTGATTATATAGTTATAACTTTCTTTTTTACTATTACTATTTTTTTGTTTTTGCTTGGGGGCCACACCCAACATGGCTCAAAACTTAGGTCTGGCTCTGTACTCAGGGACACTCCTGAAGGATTTGGGAATTAGATGGTATACCAGATCTCAAACCTGGATCTGTCACATGCAAGGCAAGCGTCCTGCCCATTGTACTTATTATTCCAGACCCTTAGATGGTTAGAACTTTTTATCTCAATCATTTCTCAGAAGGAGAGAAAGATTAGAGAGTGAGTTCTTTTATGAATGATAAATCATCTAATAAATAAGGCGTATTTAATAAGTTCTCTGTAAAGAATCCTGAATTAGGTAAGAATGCTTCTGGATTTGTGAGCACATTGATGTCTTTGAAATGACACAGCACAGGTGATGAGAATGTATCTCTTTCACTTTGCTCTTAGTGAATTGTATTCTTTATAATAAACTGGTCATTATACCCTTACCATTTCTTAGATCATTCTTATTCTGGTATAGGGAGAAGGGAGAACTCCACAATTTGTAAGCTAATTACTAACTAGCTAGCTGAGTTTCTGAGAGTTAGGCCAGGCATCTGATGTGAGGGAAGACTTGTGGGATTAGTCCCTTAATGTCTGTGCTAACACATGAGTAGTTGATAGAACATAATTGTGTTGAATTTGTAGGAAAGCATGCCAGTGTTTCTAATTGGAGAATCTTTGAGGCCAGAACGGTATTACAGCAGGTAGGATGCTTGCCTTGCATGTGGTTCAGCTTAGTTCAACTCTAGGCAGCCTCTAATGCTGTCAAGAGTGATCACTGTAAGCCCTGAGCACCATCCAATTTGTACCAAAAAACAAATAATTGGAAACTTTATTATTGTTTCAAAAAAACAAACACCAAGGCTCAATATGCCCTCTGTAGAGCACTGAACTTTGTTTGAAATATGGACAGGGAGGATCATCATTACAGTTCCCTTTAGGGCAGCAGTGTTTCAGTGACTGTCAAGAGGAAAGGTGATGGTCTGAAGAAATGTCTTACTGTTATGGAAGACTTACTGCTGGTTAACCTAAAATATTCCTAGATTACTCACTAGTGGTACTCAGGTAAATATTAAAATAATATTTTATTATAAATTATGTATTATAACAGATTTATATAAAATTATTTGTGGATCAGGTCACAAAACATTTTTTCTGTTTTATGGGTTCAATGGTATAAAAAATTGAAATCATCACTTTAGAGTATTACATTTTTATCTTTATAGACTTTGTTGTTGCTTACCCTTAACTAGTATTTGTCCCCAAAGTGTTTGTCTCAGTACTTATATGTTTTAATTAACAAGTATTTTTGGAACACAGGATAAAATAAAGAGCAATTTTCTATTAAAAATCCAATTCTGGGGCTGGAACAGTGGTGCAGCAGTAAGGCGTTTGCCTTGCATGCATCTGACCTAGGAAGGACTGTGGTTTGATCCCCAGCATCCCATATGGTCTCCAAGTCAGGAGCAATTTCCAATGCATAACCAGAACTAATCCCTGAGCATCACCGAGTGTGACCCAAAATTCAAACAAAAATCCAGTTCTGGGGCTTAGAGCAGTGACACAAGTGGTAGGGCATTTGCCTTGCATATGCGAACCTAGGATGGACCTTGGTTCGATTCCCCACCCCCTTGGTGTCCCATATTGTCCTCCAAACCAGGATTGATTTCTGAGCACATTGCTAGGAGTGGCCTCTGAGCATCACTGGGTGTGGCCCCAAAACAAAATAACACTAAAACAAAAACAAAATCCAGTTCTTTGGAAAGACGCAATAAATAAATAAATAAAAATTTTTAAACTTTTACTTAGATGAGACAATTCTTAAATATTGAAAACATTTAGGATTTAAATGTTTTCAATATTCAAGAATTGCCTCATCTAAGTAAAAGTTTAAATATTATAAAGCATATTCATTCCTAGAATATAGAATAACCCAGGAAATTACCTCAGAATATAATTATAGACTCATAAAAATCTAATTATGTAAATATGAATTAGAGTATAAAATTTTACATTTAAAAGATAAACCAGAATAAGTTTCCACTCAGAATTCTTCACATATCTTTAAGGTTCTTTTAAAATACTTTACAAATGAAACCTGAATTTGTCCATAATGAAATATGAATCTGTGACTTAGAAAGGAATAAAATAGTCCCACCAATCACCAGGTACAAAGTCAAAGAAAAGGCCTTGATTCTCCTTCAAAAAGTAATTCATGTGTTTTAAGTTAAAATGAAATGTATAATGTATGTACTAATCATCAAATTCCCGCTTTACCAATTTTTGCAACTAACCAACCATAAGTTCTGGAATAAATCATACCTCCATACTTCCTTCTGTTATTGATTAAGAAACAGGCACTAGGGAGATGGCTTGAAGGCTGGAGGGGAAAATTTCAATGTAAGAGCTCTGGATTAAAGCCCCAGAACAGCATTGGCCCCTGAACTGTACTTAAGCAACTCCCAAAATAAGCCGGAAGTAGCCCTGAACATTGATGAGTGTTGCTCAAAAACCTGATAAATAAAAGTTT